>PVJC01032204.1:0-20124 GCA_004026665.1 Murina feae
CACAGGAGGACTGCTCCGAGCCTCAGATGTGGCTGGGGGCAGGTCCCCAGTGGCGACACACACACACACACACACACACACACACACACACACACACAAAAGGCGCCTGGCAGACTGGGGCCATCATAGGACATCCACCGAGGGATTCCAGACTGTGAGAGGGGGCAGGCTGGGCTGAGGGACCCCCACCCTCCTCCCTGTGCACAAATTTCGTGCACCGGGCCCCTAGTATTCTATAATTCCCTACTTTCTAACAATAATGATCATTTTAATTAGTTACTAATGGAACTCCTGTGGATTTATGGTTTCAGCAAATCAAGTTTTAATCTTCTGAAACATTTAATTACTGACATTTGAAAGGCATTAGATTGTGGGTAACATTCTCTTGAAATGAGATTGGGTGAGGGCAGGGAAAGAAGTTGGGAAATTGCTTTTGTCTTTTTTTAAAGTGTTGCTTTTCTGAAACTAGAAAAGCATACACTGCCAATGGGAAAGTTTACCCACCATCATTCTAGGGAAATGAGAATATACAGTTACCTTCAATGTACTTGTCAAAGGGGATATTCAGTAAACATAACAGTTGTTAAGACACTCAAAGGTGAAAAAGAAAGGTAAAACTTAGTAATATATGCTGAAAATGTCAAAGTATATATCTATATCTGGAGAACTATTTAGGAGATGACTGATAAAGAAGCATAAAATAATGATTTTGAATACTTCTATTAATAACTAAAGAATTTTACTTCATCAAATACCATTTCTCACACCCAAGTGATCATTTCTTTTAATACATAAAATACATGAGTTTTCTGTTTTCATAGGACACTTTATACCCAAGGACTAATCACCTGAAAACAGAAGGTTCCTTTTTCTCATCTGAAATTTTGTTGTGAATGTTGCAACAAATTTAAAGTCTACATAGCTTACTCTCAGTCTAAATTCTTATGAAATCTCCATCACTTAAATGTTAAATGCCAATCTGTGAAGGGCCAAAAAAATAGAAATTTCTTTTCTACCAAAATTTTTCCCCTCTAACATATTATGTCTTATTTCAAAGTTTAATTGTAAAAGAAAAAAGAAATCGGCAGGAGGGTTGGCTGAACTGTTTTTCAGCATAGCCAAGAATGGCGGAGCCCAGCCCAGTAGCCTGCACCTACCTCCTGCCTCTCCACGTCCATGTTCCAGATGACTATGCCACCGTCACTGCCACATGAGATGAGTTGCCGCGTGTGCTGTGCATAGGAGAGGGCCTGGATTTTGTCACTGTGAAAGAAAACAAGAGTTAGCCTCAGTGCAGGAGAGCAAGTGAAAGCCCAGCGGGAAGGAAGGGAATGAGCACACTCATTGCTGAGCTCCAAGTGCAGACCTTAGAAATGGGCTTGAAGTGTCACTATACCAACTGTGGGGAGGGTACTCAAAGTTTAAAAGTCAAAATGCTTATTTAAGATTTTGAGGCCAGCCAATCTTTGTTACACGTAAGGAGAAACACTGATTGTTAAGTTGGCTATAACATATTACTGGTTCTTTCCCTAAATGATTAAACAATTATGTGCACATGTTCACGTTATACTTGCTCAAGAGTCATGATTTTCTTTTTAAAAGGTATCTTTTATATAACCAAAATATATAAGGAACTCATACAACTTAACAAAAGGAAGACAAACAATCCAATTAAAAATGGGCAAAGGACCTAAATAGACACTTCTCCAAAGTGGACATACAGGTGGCCAAGAGACATAGGAAAAAATGCTCAAAGTCACTAATCATCCAAGAGATGCAAATTAAAACCACAATGAGGTATCACCTCACACCTGTCAGAATGGCTACCATGAACAAACAACAACTGCTGGTGAGTCTATGGAGTAAAGGGAACCCTAGCACACTGATGGTGGGAATGCAGACTGGTGCAGCCACTATGGAAAGCAGTATGGCATTTCCATAAAAAATTAAATATGGAATTGCCATGTGACCTAGAGATCCCACTTCTAGGAATATATCCTAAGAAATCTGAAACACAAATCAGAAAGAATGTATGCACTCCTATGTTCATAGCAGCACAATTTACAATAGCTAAGATCTGGAAACAGCCCAAGTGCCCATCAGTAGATGAGTGGAAAAAAGGATCTCTTACCCTTTGAGGCAGCATGAAGGGACCTGGAGAGTATTATGCTAAGTGAAATAAGCCAAGTCAGGAAAATACAAGTATCACATGATCTCACTCATTTGTGGAACCTAATAAACAAAATAAACTAAAGAACAAAATATATTCAGAGACATAGAAGCATAGAACAGACTGCAGAATCTCAGAGGGAAGGTGGGTGGGTGGGAAGTGATCAACCAAAGAACTTGTATGCATATATGCATAACCCATGGACACAAATAGGGTGGTGAACACCTGGGGCGAGGGGCCGGCTAGAAGGGGTTAATGGGGGCTAAAGTATATGTAATACTTTCAACAATAAAGATTTAATTTTTAAAAAGGTATCTTTTAAGAGTTTTGGAGCTTACTGATACAGATTTAACCTGACAGAGCCAGGTGAACCATGTTGTCTGGGGTGAGCAGCATGCCACGGGTGGCTTTTGCAAGCAAGCCATTTCTTGGCTCCCAGAGTGAATCCTCAGTAGCATTAGACTTGAGCTACAATGACTCTATTTCTCTAGTTTTTATTCTTTCTTTACTGACTTGTGTTTTTTT
The DNA here is from genome assembly GCA_004026665.1 of Murina feae. Classification (NCBI taxonomy): domain Eukaryota; kingdom Metazoa; phylum Chordata; class Mammalia; order Chiroptera; family Vespertilionidae; genus Murina; species Murina feae. The sequence goes on from PVJC01032204.1 coordinate 2,696, forward strand.
TTTCTTTCTAGACCATGCATGACTGACAAATCATTTTCTCTTGGTGGCAGCCATGATGGAGACTTCAGTTTTATGGTCTGACAAACTGATGATAACGAACAAAAAATCCTAGAGAGATAATTTCTGTTGGGTGGGAGAGAGCAGGGAATCTGAGTTCTTGGTCATTTTTGTTTGAATACTGTTCTATTTTAAGATCCAATCAATTAAGAATTCTGTGTCCCCTGGGAAGAAGAGCAGCACTTTGAAATATGGACTGGTGATGTTTTGTGTTTACTTTTGAACCGTGGCTGAAGCTGCAGAACTGAAGCTATTAAGCTCTATGTGTTTGTGCCCACAATTCAGAGAAGACTTTATCTTTTTAGTCTCTATATATAAAAGCCTAATTGACCATCTGACCGTCCAGTAGCTATGATGTGCAATGATCACTAGGGGGAGATGCTCAACACACAGGCATGGAAACATGGAACAGACTGATGAATCTCAGAAGGAAGGGGGAAGGGCAGGAAGATATTAACCAAAGATCTTATATACATACTAGAGGCCCGGTGCACAGATTCGTGCACTGGTGGGGTCCCTTGGCCTGGCCTGTGGGGATAGGGCCAAAACTGGCTCTCCAATATCCCCCAAGGGGTCCCAGATTGCAAGAGGGTGCAGGCCCGGCTGAGGGACCCCACTGCTGAATGAACCTGTGTACTGAGACTCTAGTTAACATATATTTTTATTGATTTCAGAGAGGAAGGAAGAGGAAGAGAGAGATAGGAACATCAATAATGACAGAAAATCATTGATTGGCTGCCTCCTACTACACGCCCCCTACTGGGGATCGAGCCCACAACCTGGGCATGTGCCCCGACTGGGAATTGAACCCTGACCTCCAGTTCATAGGTTGAAGCTCAACCACTGAGCAACACCAGCTGGCAAGGCTTTTATCTTTTGTAGTATATGGAAGATTTTCCTATTTCCAGAGTGTATCAATAAATTAGATTATAGCACATTTTAAATTATAAAATGTGTTCTGCTTGGTTAATAAAGATAACAAGTACTTACAAATGGAATATTCCTAAATTTCACAGAAAATAAGAAAATTGAACCTCTACAACTTTAAATTTACTAGACTTAAAAATAAAAATTATTTTACAGAAAATGTTATTTAACTCAATAAAAATTTTAGAATTCAAGTTCACAAAATTACGGTAACTCTTTGGCAAATGATACTAGTATGATAAGTTTTAAACACATCTGTCTTTCTCTGATTTATCAGTGTTAAGTATAATGTAACTGTACATTTTTATTTTATTTGAATTGATTTCTCCTATATTTATATAGGATAATGGGCCAAAGAAGCTAATATTATGCTTATATGTTTAAGATAATAAAAAAATATACATTTGTGTTCAATTAAAATGGAATACTTTTTCTGACAAACTTTTTATATAAATAGCAATTGTTTTATAGCATATCAACTCAGAGATAATTCCAAGACCTTTAAGTAACTTAAAAAAGACTAATAACTTGAGCTAACCACTTGATAATCATTGGACACCAACCTAGTTAGATATTTTCCAAGTTAGAATACTGAAACTTTGATTACAAAGCATATTAAATTTATATGTATTTGCTTCTTATTTTCCTACAGACCGGCTATGTGAGCCATGTCAATGAATGGGTTCATTTTACCACTTTCAGGGGATGAAAAGTGAGGTGTGTGTCGCAGTAGAAATTTATTATATGTGTTTGTGAGCTTTGTTAATCTTCTAAAATGCCTGCGTATGATAGACAGTTCTTCATTATCTACATCCTCCTGAGGAAATACAGGTTAATTCTTTGGTTAATTATTTTAATTAAAATGAGTTGTTGAGACTGCCAGTTTCAAATAAAAAAAATACAATAGTATATACACTTTATTTTTGGTGGTGATTAGATGAGGAATTTTTATTCTACATTTTAAAATGTTTTTTAGGAGCTTTATTAAGAAATGCATGACATACTATAAGCTGCACAAGCATAAAATGTACAACTGATCCATGAAACTGTCACCACAGCAAGGTTATGATTTATCACCCCAGAGGTATTCTTTTGTCCTTTTGTAATCTCTCCCACCCAACTTTCCCCAGCCCTCTCCCAGGCAAACACTGTCACTACAGATTAGTTTGCATTTTCAAGAGTTTCACAAAAATAGAATAATATAGTATGAGCTTTTAAAAAAATGTTTGGTTTCTTTCACTCAGTGTAATTACTTTAAGGTTTATTCTTCTTGTTCGGTGTATCGACAGTTTTTTTGAGTTGTATTTTATTCATTATTTATCCATTCTTCAATTGATGGATATTTGCGCTGTTTCCAGGTTAAAGTGATTACAAAAAACAAAATCATGTTCTTTGGAGTACAAGTTCTTGAATGGACAGATATATAGGATGGTTCCAGAATGGCTGGATTACATGGTAGATGCATTTAAGTTTTAAGTGACCGCTAAACTGTTCTCCAAAGTGCTGTACTGTTTCTATGGCCACCAACAGTGCAAGTTTTTATTCCTTCAAAGCCCCATCAAAACTTGGTATGATCACACTTTTAAATTTTGACCATATAAAATATGGATAGCAGCAGCAGACTGCAGTTTTAATTTATACTTTTATAATAATTAATGATGTTGAACAACTTGTCATGTCAATTGCTATTTATTTGCATATTCACTTTTTGAAAGAAAAAGAGTAGCTTTGTCTTAAAGCAGTGGTTGTCACACTCTTTGGTACAGGACTTTTTGACACTCTTATTGCATTTGAAATAAAAACTAAGAAATTAAGAAACATATTGATTCATTTAAAAATAGCAATGATGAATCCATTTCATTTTAACATAAATAACATATATATTTTATGAAAAATAACTGTATTTCCCAAAACAACATACTTTGATAACAAAAACTGCTTAAGATTTTTACAAGTAATGTCTGGCTGAACAGGAGAGAGCCAGATGCTCATCTCTCTGCATTCGTTATGATGTCCTCATCATGCAGCCTCTGGAGAACTCCCGTGTATACTTTTGAGAGCGTATGGATAAAAAAGGTAATTCTAAATTAAAGTACAAATTTGTTCCAGAATATGAAAGAAAAAAAAAAAAGGCCAAAACTTAGAAAGTGAATTTTATTTGCTTTGGTTTAGAATACTTGAGCCTGAAAAAAAAAGCTTGTAAAGTACATTAAAATGTTGGCATAATTTCCACAGTTTTGATGGCTTATTTCCTTGGTTTACTGATTAATGCCTTTGACTACCATGCAAAAAGGTGTTCTTCATCCTTCTATGGAATCAGCCTAGCTAGTAGACATTCTATCTCAGCAAAGTTATTTTCAGAGCTTTATGTTGACTTAAGTCCATAATTATTTAAAGAAACAAAAGGGCTGTCACTTGTGAAAAGAGTTAAGATTTTTGTTATTATTCATTACAAATGTTTTATTGTTACTTTAATTATTTAGATAACCAAATGTTGTTTTTTAGGCACCTGCACGTCTATCTTAACTACTTTCTTTGTTTTTGCCTTCTAAATTAAGCCCTATATTTAAAAATTTATGATACTTTCACACCTAAAATTTTGAGATTTCCTGGAAGGGAATTGGAAAATCATAAAGATTTGTTCCTTTGCTTTACAAAACGGGAAATACTATAAATAATTGCATTTGTTTGCAATGTTACTATTTTAAGAGTTGCATGGGAAGACTTGTCAGATAAGAAGAAATGCTCAGTCTTCCTCAGGTTAGGTCAGTACAGCTAAAATGCTATTAATACTCCACAAGTATTTCTGAAATTGTGCATTTTATGGGAAGGCCCTGGAGATTTATGAGTGCTCTCACTGCCTATAATATGTTTTTACCTTCAGGGGAAATACTGACCGTAACTATCGGGAAATAGTTATGTAGGTATCGCAATAAAAATTTTTACTCTTCTCCATTCTGATATTGTCACAGTAAAGAAATCGCCCATTCCATTTCTATCATCTATGGTTAAGCTGTGTACTACACTGATGCTTGCCTGAAAGGTATTGCTATGAATGACAGGGCAGACAGGGGGATCTCAGAGTGCTGTGCAAAAGGACTATACATACCAGGTATTTAAAAAATATGAATATTTAAAAAATATAATAATACCTGGTAGTTTAAAGTAGCTGACATTTTAAATACATTGCTGAGATAATTTTTAATATGTGCAAGTTGACTGAATCAGGATTTCTACATTCTTTGAAGTCTGCATGCAGATGTCTTCATGAATGTGGACTACTAAACCAAGAATAAGCAGAACAAGAACTAATTATAAAGGACTGAATGAACCAAAGAGGGAAATCTCACTATGTTTTCTGGAATACTGTTAATGTTTTAATGTTCTATTTTCTGGATATGTAAGGATGCCTTTTCTCTTACTTTTTATGCTAGCTCTAACCTACGATTTAGTGAACTCTGCTTTTAGAAGCTAAATGAAAACATTTAAAAATGATATCCAATTTTCAGTAAACTCCCAGAATTAAAAACCGTTACTGAGTGTCCTTAATTTCCATGGCAATATAGTTATTTCATAGGTTCACTTAGAATCTATCTGCAGGATGTAATTGAGCAACCAAGCCCTTACCTAGAATAGAATTAGAAAATGATTGATGATCACTGAATCAGATATGACTAGCCACTTTAAGAACACTTTAAGGGAGCCAAGCCTACAAAGTTCTCCTAGGAAACTGGCCTGGTACCTGGTTTTGCAGCATCCTGGCCTTACAGGTGGTAAGAACTACCAAGGCAAGAACCCAGCAAATGTGAGAAACCTCGAGGAATTCAACCAAGGTTATACTTACTATAAGTGAAAGAAATATGGTACAGAGTTTCTTTGGTTTGATTTCCTGGTGTTGGGGTAGAAAAGCCGAACTCAAGATTCCTTATGAAAACTTCCAGAGCGAAGTAAATTTTGGAGGCTACTTAATAGTTGTTTAATACTGTATGGTTGTATATTTGCAAAGCAAACCAAGAAGGCCAATATGGTAATTACCACTCTTACTTCACCAATGTAAATAATTAGGCCACGCCTTATGAAACTGGCCCATTTTTGTTGATTAACAATAACCTTTGAGATTATTATGACTACAGAAGAGGAGGGAGGGGAAACTGTCAGGTAGACCGTGACTTTGAAATGGGCAGAACGAAATTACTGGGTATCTGTTCTATGGAATATTAGGTGTTGTCTAGCACATCCTCTGGATTACCTGCTTTTAAAGGGGTCTGCACCTTTAACTGAACTATTTTGTAACTCAGTAATTTATAGAAAACTGCTATTACTGCAAACAATCTTGTTCAGTGAAGATACAACTAATCTCCATGCCCCAATCCTCCCAGGGCAGTAGTCAATTGTGATACTATTTACAAATTTATTGCTTATTTATTGCTTATGCATGTTATCTACTCTTTGGATTTTCCTTCGAACTGGTTGTAACATCTTACTATTTCCTGTATTAATTAATGACTAATATAAAATCTTTGGCACATAGTCACTTAAAAAATCAATTGTTTTCTATCTGTCCTGGTTATTTCTTACATTTTATTTTATTTATTTTTATTTTTTAAAATATATGTTATTAATTTTTTGCAGAGAGGAAGGGAAAGGGATAGAGAGTTAGAAACATCAATGAGAGAGAAACATTGATCAGATGCCTCCTGCACACTCCCTACTGGGGATGTGCCCACAGCCAAGGTACATGCCCTTGACCAGAATCAAACCTGGGACCCTTGAGTCCGCAGGCCGATGCTCTATCCACTGAGCCAAACTGGTCAAGGCATTTCCTACATTTTAAAGTATGGAGTACCATCATTCTGACACTCAGGTGCAAGAAGAAAATCTATCTAGTTGAACAGATCGTAACCCTGTGATTTGAACTACATTTCATTTAAGGCATCTTGATTTGGCTGTAAAACCTTAATAAGCTCCAGAAGAAACTGTACTGCCGCTCATCAGTGGCAGCAACATTCAGCAACAAATACATTATTTATGGAACTCCAGTACTATTAACATTCCAACACAGAAGAGTGGAACACAGTGATGAATGCTGGATTCCAAGCTTTGCAACCAAGCTGCTCAGGAATTCTTGATTTACTGATTCAAAATACAACCACCCTGCAGTTAAAAACAAGGTGAGAGAACACCCCCAGGTTCACAGATTAATGGTTATAAAGAATAAACTATACCTTCTTCTTGCATTCATGTTTCATCTGACATCACCGTAGCATTTATACTAGAAAGCATTTCAAAACTGGTTATTATTTCATGGTTGAGCACTGCAATGCCTTACACCTGCATAAAAATCCCACTTTCCACAGCCACCAGTACCTGCCATCACAAAGATGTCAACTTAGGCCCTCTTTCATCCCCTAATAGCATGGAGGACTTTGAGGATGCTTATAATAAAAGTCATACACATGGCAAGTGAATAGGAAGAGAGAAAACTACAGCTGTGGTTTTGAGAATAAGAAGCAAAAACAGAAGCCATAAGTGCCAAGGGTCATGGCTGTGATCAAGCCTCAGGCAACCTGTAGATCCCAAGGAGGGACCCATGACAAAGACCACACAGACTTTTTATCTGTACTTTAAATCAAGTTACCATTAAATTAAATTGCCAAAAAGTCTTAAGAACCTAGGAAAACATTGTTATAAGAAAAATTATGGTCCTAAAGTTGATCATGGAATGATATCTAAGAATAAAAAAGGATCTAAAAAGCCCTTGTGCCCTAGCTAGTTTGGCTCAGTGGATAGAGCACTGGCCTGCGGACTGAAGGGTCCCAGGTTTGATTCTGGTCAAGGGCACATGCCTGGTTGTGGGCTCAATCCCCAGTAGGGTGAGTGCAGGAGGCAGCCGATCAATGAGTCCTTTTCATCATTGATGATTCTATCTCTTTCCCTCTCCCTCTCCTTTCCTCTCTGAAATCAATAAAAATATGTTTTTAAAAAATAAAAAGTCCTTGTACCATTACTGGATTTGACAAGGTGGGCATAGAGCAATAAATGCCCAGTTTTATGCTTTGATAATATCCATCCAACTGTTAACTGAGACTTGAAAAACATAACTGGCCCCTAAAACTGGACCTTTTCCTTTGCCTTTCCCTCTCCAGAGCTAGCACATAATCATGTTCTCTTTGTTGCAGGAAAAAAAAAAACAAAACAAAACAAACCAAAATGCTTGCAATGCAGAAAAAATTTTATAGAAGTATACTTTCTTAGCCTTTTCCTCCCCTTGGACTTGGAAACATTTTTGCTGTCATCAATCAGTTACTCTAGTGCAGTGGTTCTCAATCTTCCTAATGCCGTGGCCCTTTAATACAGTTCCTCATTTTGTGGTGACCCCCAACCATAAAATTATTTTTGTTGCTACTTCATAACTGTAATCTTGCTACTGTTATGAATTGTAATGTAAATATCTAATATGCAGGATGTATTTAGGCGACCCCTGTGAAAGGGTCCTTTGACCCCCAGGGGTCACAATCCACAGGTTGAGAACCGCTGCTGTAGTGTTAAAGCTTTCTCTGTTTTGATAGGGTGCTTACCCACAAAATCAAACTAGTTATCAAAATGTATTTCTGCTGCTGAAGAATAGAATGAAGCTATAGAACCTGGGACAAAGTCATATGACATTGTCCTCCACCCTATGGTTGGACATTTCCAGAAGGGGGAAGGGTGTCTCCCCACCGTGAGGGATGGATCTGCTCTCTCCAGTTCTCCAGCTGACCAATTCAGTCCCTGATTTGGAAGTCTGACTACCACCAGTTACCCTGGGGAACGTGGAAAAATGAATGAGTACAGGACAGAAAAAAGGGCAGCCTCGGGCCCTAAGCAGAAACTCTTTGACCTCTAAATTATAAAAGAGAAAACATATATGGCATGGTGGGGACCATGTGTTATTCAAGCTTTATTTTTCTATCTCTGGTGCCTAGTGCAGTGCTGAGTACAAAGAAGGTTCTGTATTATGGGGGTGCCAGAAGAAGAGAGAGCAAGATATTGAAAACCTATTTGAAGAAATGATGGAAAACTTCCCCTACCTAGTTAAAGACTTACAAGTCCAAAAAGCACAGAGAGTCCCAAACAAGAGGAACCCAAATAGGCCCACACCAAGACATATCATAATTAAAACATCAAGGGAAAAAGACAAAGAGAATCTTAAAAATAAGAGGAAAGCAGTTAGTTACCTACGAGGAAGCACCTGTATGACTGTCAGCTGATTTCTCAACAGAAACTGTGCAGCCTGAAAGGGACTGGCAAGAAATATTCAAAGTGATAAATAAATAGCAAGGACCTACAACCACGATTACTCTAACCAGCAAAGCTATCAATTAGAACTGAAGGTCAGATAAAGAGCCTAACAGACAAGAAAAAGCTAAAGAAGTTCATCCCCACCAAACTAGTATTACATGAAATGTTGAAGGGTATTCTTTAAGAAGAGGAAGAAAAAGATAAAAAATATTAACATTAAAATGACAATAAATACATATCTATCAACCATTGAACCTAAAAATCAAAATAAATGAATAAGAAATCTAATGAACAGAATAAACTGGTGAATAAAAGAATCAGAGGCATGCAAATGAAACAAACTGACGATTCTCAGAGGGAAGAGGGGTGAAAGAGATTAAATGAAGATCTTATATGCATATATGCATTACCTGTGGACACAGACAATAAGGTGGCAAAGGCCTGAGGCAGGGTGGGAACCAGGTGAAGGGAGGCAAGGGGGAGGAAAAAGAGGGACATCTGTAATACTCTCAATAATAAAGATTTAAAAAATGATATCTGCTTTCTCTCTTTCAGAGGGTTATCATAAGATTAAACTGGGGGAGGGGTGTCTGTGTGTTTTGAAAGCTCTTTACTAAATACAGAGGCCTGGTGCATGAAAATTCATGCACTGGAGAGGGCGTCCCTCAGCCCAGCCTTACCCCTCTCATAGTCTGGGAGCCCTCAGGAGCAAGAGGGACCGGGTGATCAGGGGAAGGCAACCTCTGCTGCTGCTACTGCTCACAGCGCAAGCCTCGCCCGGCCCTGGTTACCTGAGCCTTGGGTGGCCCTGGGTGGTTGGGTAGCTGCCATCTGAGGCTTGCCTGCACCTTAGGCTGGCCTTGGGCTGTTGGGGGGCTGAGGGGACTGGGGGACTCTGGAGGCAGGCACGCAGGGCGGGCCAAGCCTTGCTGCGTGCCTGCCACCCGGGCGGGGCTGAGGGGACTGGGTACCGCCATCTTTGAGGGTATGGCAGTCAATTAGCATATTCCCTCCTTAATGGCCGTGGGCACCATCATCTTTGGGGGCGGGGCAGCAATTAGCATATTCCCTCCTTATTGGCTGTGGGCACTGCCAACTTTGCGATGCCACAAGGGTCAATTAGCATATTCCCTCTTTATTAGATAGGATTAGGCATTATACAAATACAAGAACCACTGAACACTGATCCATTGACCAACTTCCAGGGCAAAGGAACGGCTGCTATGAAAGGGGGCCTATGACTTCTTTCCTGCCTGATGTCTTGGCCCCTTCTTTCCTGCACCTTCTTTGTGAATCCCATTCTCCTACTTTAGCAGTTCCCATGGCTCCCCTCAGGCACTCACAACTAAACCACTCCGACAGGGTGACACCAACTAATACTGAGGAAGTTTATTTCTAGCTCTCTGACACCAGGGCAATCCCTCTCAGGTGAAGACCTGAGAGCTCCTCATAGAGTTGACTTTATTACTAAACTTGAGTTAACTAATGTACCTAACAAAGGCTTTCTGCCATTGTTCCTATCTAAAGCTGTTCTCACTGGTGGCTCTAATCTCATCAACTTCCCTCGCTGAGTTCTAAGGGTGTGAGCCTCTTAGGATAAACTCCAACTAGGATCTGTTCCATTTTCTAAAAGACCAAGTCTATATTTGTTAGAAACTAGAGAGTTTAGGTTTCCTTTCTCTGGGACTGAGAGACTGTACCTAAACTTTATAGTCTTTCTTCTTACCAAACTATAGGTGTAGGTTTCCTACAACAACACTCTCCATCAGGGCGCTCAGCACACAGTAATGCTGGCATGGAGCACTGTGACACTTTCCCACCCTGTGGACAGGTCATTCAAGACTGCTCACAGTCTTCATCAGCCACTGTGTAAAACAAAGCTAGTTTTAAGCTCAACTGAATGAGTCCAACAAATATTACTGACTTTCAATCAAAAACTGCATTTTATTTCTCTGAGAGAGCCTATGTGACAGGAATTATTTGGCAGATAAGATAATAACAGAGATTTATTAAACAGGACTGTGTTTGATTTCTCTCTTCACTTAACATGGATGATGTCAACTCCTACATGATCATGTCACCTTGATGCATGTCACCTTGTCTGGAGAGAAATATAAGGGGACTATTACTCTAATGAGCAGATGACGAGGTCCAAGCGGCCCCACAAGCCAGTTGTGGCCCCAGACAACCAGTCTGCTCTCTAATATGGGAAAGAAGGGTTTAGTAGTTATTCTCCAACACTAAGCTATAACACTAAAATAATTATCTGTGCATGGGCACTCCAAGATTGAATTAGTTCAATAATCCTAAACTGTAGATTTAACTACTTAGGAGACTGTTTTAAAACTACTGTTTCTAAGAAGAGCTAAAACCAATCAATTCATTGGGACATTACTGATTTGTTTATGGAAGTCTGTAGTCACTCTCAATATCATTTGGAAAACTTCACCAGTTAAAAACAATTTAGATTAGAGTTCCACACCACATCTAAAGCTCTTTTCTGCAGCATGATCAGACTTGTCCCCAGGGACTGTGGGTAGTACAGTGTAGGACAAATCAGAGTTCACCAGCAGAGAGTTGCCTAGATGGGAGACCTGCCACCATTCAGATGCCCTCAGCTCCAGACCAGTGATCAGAATCTTTAAAGACAGGGCCCAGGAAACTACTTTAAACCAATTCCTCTGTGATTCTCTGTGCCTGACCAAGTTTGAGAACTGCTCCAAGGAAAAAACAAAGCTTTCCAGCTCTTCCTCTCAGCCCCCTGAAATCTGTCCTAACGAAGACCTTGATAAATACTTGGTGAAGTACAAAGGGTACTGTGTAAGGAAGAATATCATCTTCCATATTTTCCTTAAGCTATCAGGCATCTTGATGCCACATTTGACCTCAATTACAGAAATTCTGTAGGCCTTCATGGCTTGTACTTTTAAACTCTTCTTCTTTCATGCTCAAATATTTACTCTTATATTCTCCCTAGTTCTAACTTTTACCTTTTATTTATTTGCTGCCATTGTTTTATCTTATGGTTTCTGTAAGAACTCTCAAATCCTCTAAGGAATAAAATGCAGTATAAATAAGTAAACATACTTACACACAGACATAAATCAAAGTGGCCATTATTTGCTTTCCTACCCTGCTCCTTCCCCTGCTGAGATCCTGCCATACAGAATGACCCACACTCCTTTGTTCCAGCTTTCAGCTGGGAATTTTTTCTCAAGAGTTCTTTATAAAGCACCAACAGCCTTACTTGTGTCCTTGGAGCTCGATGGCAGTTCCTTTTCTCCCACCGATGTCCCACATGATTACAGAGTGGTCAGAGCTGCCTGAGAACAAAACTCGCTGGACCGGGTCCCAACAGAGAGCAGTCACCCCACCTGAGAGACCAGACATAGTGGAACATTAGTCATAGAGTAACAATATTATTCACCAATAAAATATGAATGCAAATGAGTTAGAATCTTGTGTAGTTCTTGGCATTCAATAATGTTTTTTGTTGAAAGAGTAAACAATAAGTCCCCAAAGAGAGAATAATTGGCTCTGAGAATAAGAATTCCACATTTTAAAGCAGTTTCCAAAAATTTAAATAAATTTCTCTAAAGACCAAAGACAATGAAAAAGACAATTATTTGACCTTTAAACAATAGTCATAATTCTAAGAAGAATGGAAATATTGCACAGTTTGAAAATATTAGCCATATTTTTTTTAATTGCTACCCCCACAATAACAGGTGAGAACTTATAAGGTTTAAGAAGATCAATTAGATTTTTTATCTTGAATATCAGCTATAATTAGTCTATACTATCTGAACTTAAATTTTATTTTCTCTCATTGCAAATTTAAATTTATACATTCTGGGCAAATCATTTACATCCTTAAGTGTCAGTTTCCTCACCTATTTAAAATGGGGATGGTGATACAATGACTACTACTACTGATAACAACAAGCTGGCCATTACCTACTACACCCGATTGTATGAGAATCAGAGTGGGTCAATTACACAGGACCACTCTGTAGACTGCATTACTGTAGTGGTGTGGCTATAGAATACGACAGATTTTCTTCTTTGGCAATACTCTTATAAATCAAGCTTGTGCACTGGGTATAATATTTACTTTTTCCATATAAGGTAAGCACAAAGCCTACAAATAATTAAGAATGTGAAAAGCACTCATTTTTTAATTATTGAAAAATACTAAAATATACAGTTCTTGTTTTTTCTTCTTGTAAGGTTCTTTTTTTTTCTTAAAAAAGAAAAATACTATATTTTAAAAACAACATAAAATAGCTTATTTGTTGCAATCTGATGTTTTTCTTCTTTAGATTATCAATTTGCTTTAATTAACTTTTAGAAAAGCTTCCCTTATATAATTGTGAGTTTTTTTTCAAGATCAAAAGGAAAAAAATACTTACTATATTGAATTGTGTTTAATAGTTTCTTCCTATACCTGCATAGCATTCTGCTTATATATATTTCTGTCCATGTAATTAACATCACTTCCCCCGGTACAATAGGGTTAATACCCCCTGCAGCTCCACCTCCTTTTCCCTCACCACTTCCTACGCCCCATCTCCCCTCACACACACACACACACACACACACACACACACACACACACGTACCAAGCACATAGCCAGCAGCAGACAGACCCTAGTATTATTATCTGTTGAATGAATGAAGGAGCAGATGAATGAAAACACAAATATATATAAACAGGAATCTGTGCACTGGTGGGTTCCCTTGGCGTGGCCTGCAGGGATCGGGCCGAAACTGGCAGTCCAATGCCACATGCCACTCCTGCCTGCTGCTCCTGCTCATCCGGCTCTGCTGTGCCTGCCGCTGCCACTCAGTAGGTTCGCTGCCACTTTGCTGTGGTCTCTGGGCTGCAGAGGCTAGTCATGAGCCCTATGTCTAGTGCCCATAGGTCAGCTGAGCGGCGCTCCCATTGTGGGAGTGCACAGACCACCAGGGCAGCTCCTGCATGTCATAGCGATCAATCAACTGGTTGTTTGGTCACTTAGGCTTTATATATGTGTGTGTGTGTGTATAATTTAATAAAAGAGTAATATGCAAATTAACCATCTTTCTGGGACACCTAAGCCACGCCCACCAGCCAAGCCACACCCACCAGCCAATCAGATCGGCTATATGCAAATTAACCCAGCCAAGATTGCAGCCAGCAGCCATGGAGCTAGAGTAAACAGCAGGCTTCTGTTGCAACTGCCTGCCTAGGCTGGCTGAGCCTCTGCTCACGGTAACAATGTTTCAATTATAGAAGCCATGGAGCTGAAACAAACAGGAGGCTTCCTTACCTGCCTAGGCCTCAGCTCAAAGCAACAGTGTTTCAATTATAGAAGATAAATAAACCCCAGAAACCTCAGCCAGCCTCACTAGGACCTTGGGTCAGTGGGAGCTGTGGGCAGCCTGAAAGCCTGAAAATGGCCCTCAGCCCCTCACCTAGGCTGGCCAGGTACCCCAGTAGGGACTTGAACCCTGAAGGGACTGTGGGCAGCCTGAAAATGACCCTCAGCTCCTCACCCAGGCTTCCCAGGCACCCCAGTAGGGACCCAAAACCTGAAGGAACTGTGGGCAGCCTGAAAACAGCCCTCAGCCTTTCACCCAGGCTTGCCACACCCCAATGGGGTGAGGGTCCACACTGGGGGGCTTGGCAAGCCTGCTAACAGCCATCAGCCCCTCACCCAGGGCGGCCAGGCACGCCAGCAGGTGGACATCCCCTGAGGGGTCCCAGACTGCAAGAGGGCACAGGCCGGGCTGAGGGACACCCCAAGTGCACAAATTTTTGTGCACCATATATATTCCATAAATCTTACTTGCAACTCCTCTGTGATGCTTACTTAGCCTTTCAATGTTAAAAATTTCCTCCTCATGTACAACTTATCTTCTTTCCCTGCTATTAAACTCCATGATTATACTTTTTTTAAAACAAAACAAAACAAAACAAAACAAAACAAAAACACATCCTTCAGTATTTGGCCATGTAATAGTTCAAGATATGCATTTCATTCTGCAAAACATGTTATTTGTTCCCACATAGTACCCAAATGGCTTATTTTGTTAAATATGTGTACCAGAGTTAGCTCACTGTCCATTTAACTTCACATTCCCTCTTTCATATAAAATGTACTCCCTGGAAAGCTGCTGTCCTGCAAGAACCATATTTACTAAGCCCTCTTACATCTAGGTGGCATGTGACCAATTCTCAGCAAACAGAACCCCTACAGGAAACCAGATAGTAGATGGAAATAATATGCATCTCTTTCAGGCCAAGGCAGTTAAGATGTCCCTTTCCCACTTCCTCCTAAACGTCTCCAAGACTCTAGGACAGGGAGAAAATGTATTCTAGGAGGAGCCTAGGTGCCTGACTCACCACATGAAAAGAACTGTAAATTAGCAAGACCTATACTGGATTGTTACATGAGCAAGGAATAAACTCCTGCTGCATTAAGGCACTAAAATGTTGAAAATGACTTGTTAGAGCAGTTAGCATTGCCTTTTACAATGTCATATATTTTTGGACTATTATAATAAGGCCAGTCCAAGAGGAAGGTGAGAGTCACTAAAAGCTTCATAAATATCATACAAATGAAAATAAGTTACTAGTTTAAATTGTTAATCTTGATGCCTAATATTTAAACAGAATTTAGCCTCCAAAGCAATCCATCATAAACTCTTGAATTTGTTTTTCCTCCAAAATACATCCAGAATCTAAGCACTTCTCATTACCTCTACTGCTATCTTTGTATGAGCCACTATCATACAAGGAAAATTAAGAAGTATGACACACATTTTTTTGTAAAGGCTATAGAAGAAGACAATACTTATATACATTGCTGATGAGAATGCAAACCAGTAAAGTGGGGAAGGTCACATCTAAGAAAACTACATATGCACTTAGCTCCTAATCCTGCAATCTCACTTCTAGGAATCTATCTTGAAGATACTGTCCCCAGTCCCACCAAATAATACAAAAATATACATGCACAAGGCTACTTATTTCAACATTGTTTGAAATAGCTGAACATTGGGAACAGCCTAAATACTCATGGAAAAGAATAGGAAAATAAACCATGCTACACTTACACACAGTACTATGTAGCTCTGAAAATGAATGAGGATCTCCTGGATGGACAGAAAATGATTTCCAGAATGTACTGTAAAGCGAAAAAGACAAAGTGCAAAAGAATTATCTATATCGTGCTCCCTTTTACCTCAGAAAATAAGGGTAAATAAGAAATTAAAGAGCTTTATTAATAGCAGGTATCTGAGGAAGGCTACGGAATGGGAATGGAGCACGGATGAAGGAGAGTGACATTTTTCATAGTATATATTTTTTGTTTAGTTCTGAGTTTTAGAGCCATGTATGTGTTTTATATACTCAAAAACAAGTAAATAATAAAAATCAACTAGGCGTGTGTGATTGTGTATGGTGGATCCAAAATGGAATATACACTAAACAGAAAAACCTAGCTGTACTACAAATAAATGATATAACCACACTAAAGCAAGGCATGGGGAGACGTGATAAAAGTAACTTTGGGAAATGGTAATAAGGTTAAATACAAAAAGATTTGTACACAAAAATTGTACTCTGATTAATAGGCTTGTATTTCATAGGGCTATGTGTTAACAATTCTGGAACTGTTCTATGTGTATTCTAGGATTAACTAAACAAATGTGTTGAGGATAATGAGAGGTGAGTTTCTCACTATTATAAAAGGAGTTATAAATAAGAGGAGGAAGGTTAGAATGATCTCTGTGTTAGACTGGACTTATCAGTATGAAATCACAAAAAAAGATATAATTATAGATGTGTGAGTACACATGTATTTTTTAGCTTTGTCTAGTGAAAGAGCCTAGAAGCAATTACATCTCATTAACAATGAGCACACACAGCACCCAAATTTTGGCTTCTAAATACTAGTCACTAATAGAAGGAACAAAAGCTGCTTAGATGGCTGATTCCAGGGCTACGGCAAGCAGTGTACAAGCTGAGCCAGGAACATTATGTGGTACCAAAAACTAAGACGTGCTAAAAGAAAAATGATGGAGACATGTGAAAAAGGAGCCAATGTGAAAAGGTTCCTAATGGCCAAATTTGGGACGATTTGAGCAAAAAAATAAATAAATGGTAGTACATGGTCCTCACACAGAAATTAGTGAGAACCTGTGGGTCTATTCCACTATAAACAACTGAATACATAAATAAGGGCTAAGTAAAAGTTTTTCCTTGTAGTATAATTCCAACTGAAAAGTGTAGAAGGAATAATGCTAATATAAAAAACAATTTGGCAATCACCACAGTCATACTTGTTTCTGGTAAGAATCATCCATGGATACTAAAGTTATTGGGCAGAAATATAATAAGAAACAATATTTACCTAGTTCCAAAGTATTTCTTCATAAAATACTTGTGAATTACAAAGGTTGATCAAAGTGGAGAAACCTGGCAGACACATACCCTAACCAAGTGATCAAAATTATGGTCATCAGTAACAGGGCAAATCATGTGCACCCTGATAAGATGCACTACTTAAAAAGCATAATATCACTTTTGTGGGATATTATAAAAAATGCATAACCTGAATTTAACCATGAGGAAACATTAAACAAACTCAAATGAAGGGACATTCTACAAGGAGGGGCATTCTAGCCAGTACTCAAAAATGCCAAGGTCTTAAAAGACAAGGAAAGACTAAAGAAGTGTTTCAGGTTAAAGATAACTAAGAAGACATTATAACCAAATGCAATGTGTGGTCCAGGGTTGGATTCCAAACCAGAAAGAGGATATTAGTGTGATAACTGGAGAACTGGGGATAAAGTCTGTGGATTAGAGAATGGTATTGTATCAATGTTAATTTCCTGATTTTAATATTTATACTGTAACTAGGGGCCCGGTGCACAAAAATTTGTGCACTCGGGGTGGAGGGAGTCCCTCAGTGCGGCCTGTGCCCTCTCACAGTCTGGGACCCCTCAGTGGATGTCCTATGATGGCCCCAGTCTGCCAGGCGCCTTTTGTGTGTGTGTGTGTGTGTGTGTGTGTGTGGCCACTGGGGACCTGCCCCCAGCTGCATCTGAGGCTCGGAGCAGTCCTCCTGTGTGTGTCTACCTGCTGGGGACCTGCCCCCAGGCACACCATCAAGGCT
>PVJC01032205.1:0-20101 GCA_004026665.1 Murina feae
CACATTGTTGGTGAGAGTGTCAACTGGTAGACAGCTTGTGACAGCATTAGAAATGCACCTACTCTCTGACCCAGAAATTCATGTGTAGGAGAATGGCACATGCAGAGAGTACAAAAAAGATGCATGCATGAGGTTCGTCATTACAATGCTCAGAAATAGCAAAAGCTAGGGGACAACCTAAATATTCCTCAGTAGGGAATTGGTTACATAAGTCATGGTTCTTCCAACACAGCATGATGTGAAGTCATGAAAAACAAATCTATCAATAGTTCCTCACTGTCACCAATGACCTCTGTGTTGCTAAATCCAGAGTTCAATTCTTTCAATAATCTTGGTTCATTAGCAGCATTTTAAAAAATATGACAGAGAATCATTGATCGGCTGCCTCCTGCATGCCCCACACTGAGGATTGAACTGCATGTGCTTTGACTGGGAATCAAACTATGACCTTCTGGTTCATAGGCTGATGTTCAATCAGTGAGCCACACTGGCGGGGCCACAAGCATCATATGGCATGGTTAAGCAATCCATCCTTCTTTTTTTGTTTGGCTTTCAGAATAGTATGCCTGTTGGATGTTCCTTTGATACGGGATTTTTGGACTGGAACACATGGTGTTCCCCAGAGCAGGATGGCTTCCCCTGATTCTTTGTCTGTTGAAGTCAAAAAATGAAACCTCAGATGGAAGATGGTATAGCAAAGGTGGAAATTTATTGAAGAACAAGTACATACTCCCACACAGGGAGGGAGAAAGAATCTCACAGCACAGACTCCTAAGTTGCTTTAGTTCCTTTTCCCCCGGTTTATAAAGGCTGCAGTTTTTGTACCTTGATATCCCCTCTGATTGGCCACTGTTCCCCTTTGATTTGGTCACTATAGCAACTCCGGAGCTCAAAGGTCAAACCTCACACGGATGTGTGAGGCTCTCCTTTATTTTGTAAATATAGACCTTTGGCTATTCCCAGTTCCTTTATCTTTTGGAAATGTAACTACTGCCTCTCCCAACTTCCCTGTCTTATGGAAATATAACTTCTGATGGCTCCCTGCTATCTTGTCATATGGCAATGTACCCTTTTGCAACTCTATAGCCCTGTGTTTTTCCATGGACCCCTTTAATTTTAAAAATTCCCTAAATCTGCCTATTTCACCCCTAAAAATTCCTATTTCACCTTCTCAGTCTCTTAAGATATGGTTCTTGGTCCTGACCTCTTCCCATTGGTGTTCATAGCTAGTTTTATGACCTTAAATACCATTGGTAAGCTCTTGTCTTTCAAATTTCTCTCCCCAGCCTGATCTCTCCCCTCCACTCCAGACTCCTCATCCAACTGCCTGTTTGGCGTCCTTATTTGGATGACTAATAGGCATTTCCAGATGAACACATTGAAAACCAAATTCCTGATTTTCTTGCCCAAATCCTTTCTCTCTGCCCTTAGTGAAAGACGACTCATCCTTCCAGTTGCTCAAGACAAAAAACCTTGGGGTTGTCCTTTATTCTTTTGTTTCTCTTTCATTCTCTATCCAATCTGACATTAAATTCTGTCAATTCTACCTTCAAAATCTACTCAAAGTATGATCACATTTCACCACTTCCATCCTCTCGCCATACTTGGTCCTGTGCATTGTTGCCTCCTGCCTGTATCATCTCAGCAACTTCCTCACTGATCTCCCTGCTTCTATCTGTCTCCTTCTTGTGTCCACCTGAGTTGATAAAAATAAACCTTTCCCAGGATATATCACAGTAAAAATTCAGAACTTTGGGGACAAAAAGATTTAACAAGCTTTGGGAAGTGTGTTGGGGAGAAGATGATAGATCATCATCATCAACAACAACAAAGGATCAAAAAAACAGAATGGGTTTAGATCTTTCAAGAAGAAGATAAGAGCAATGCCTTCAAAATTCTGAAGGAAATTACTTTCTGCTCCTGAATCCTTAGCCAGCCAAACTATCAATCAAGGAAGTTGAAGACATTTTCTGATGCGCAAACTCTCAAAAATTGACCTGAGAAACCTTCCTTAAGAAGCTACAGGATGTGCTCCACCAAAATGACAGCATCACCAGGAAAGAGGAAGGACTGGGGTTCCCAACACAGGACAGAAATGAGGGGAGCCTCCAGGTGATAAAAATTCCAGTGTGCCAGCTGAGTATTAAAGTTAGAGGCCAACCAGTTCAAAGAGGTCCATGTGACTCAACACACAGTCATGTTGAGAGCTGTCATCACCATCAAGCCAAATGCCATTGTACTGTTTTGTTTTGATTTTGAACCTGAAGAGATAATGGCTAGAGAAGGTGAACTACATTCTTTTCTCTACTTGACTTGTCCTGACCATGATGGAGACACCGTTCTCCCTCCGGATCCACTGAGGATGCTCACTTCTCCACCACTAAATGTGCTGCTTAGCTCCCACTTGTGAGAGCTTGTGGGAGGCTGGAATAGTCTCAGAAGTGGAAAACATAGAGCTGAACACATTCCTGCTGGCCATGCAGGACACGGCCCTGACAGCAACATTTCAGCCCTGACAGCAACTCTCATTTGTGGTTACCCATGTGCTTCCTAGGATTCACTCATGTCCTTGCCCACTCAATTCACCAAAAAAGGTTTGCTAGACTTTCAGGTAAGCTGACATCAGATTTTGACCTGGATATGGTCCAGCTCATCCTTTTCCAGGGACTTCTATTTAAGAGTGGACAGCCTAAAAACTCAACCATATAGTGGAAAACAGGTAAAATCTAAATAGTATGTAGTCTAATTAATGATATTATACCAACATAAATTTGTTAGTTTTTCCAAATGTACCATCTATATATATAAAAGGCTAATATGCTAAGTGTCCCTCCTACTGTCTGACCAGTCACTATGATGTGCACTGACCACCAGGGAGCAGGTGCTCAATGCAGGAACTGCCATAATGCGTACTGGCCAGCACCGCGGAACTGGCACAGACAAACCAACATTTGGCTTCCCCCAAGTGGGACACAGGCCCTGCCACCACCTCAGAGTGACACTCCACCAAATTGCAGTCAATGCTACCAAGACCCCATGGCTAAAAATGTGGCCCATAGCCCAGCCTGAAAATGATTGCTATGGGCTCCAGGTAAATATGTCACATGGCAATGCCCGGCTTCCTCTCCCTAGTGACTAACCTCCTTAGACTTTCTTCAGCCCTGGAACATGACTTGCTTTATAGCCAGGTGGAAACATTTTACACTTTAACCAAATGTTTGTAAAGTGTTTTCCTGTGACTCATCTCATTGGATCCTCACAGAAGTCCTGGAGTAGGTAGATAGGAGACTCGGTGGAATCCTATTTTCTTTTCATTAGTCGGAAAATGGAGATTTAGAAAGTTTAGAAACTTGATCTGACTGATAAGTAGTGCTGGACCTTGAAAATGACTTCAGGTTTTCTCACTGTGCAGAATATAATCAAACACTGCTGCAGTTAAACATTTTACCCTTTGTTCTCCCTGCATGATCTACAATAATAACCTGCTTTGTGATGTTTACTGCTGTTTTGCTGACAATTACCTGAAAGAGAAGTTGGGGTGCTTCACTGGACTGGAAAAAGTTTAGCTAAATCAGAAAGCAGGTCTAATTAAGCAAGTTTATCTATATATATATAAAGCTCTCTCTGGCATCAATCACACATGTGTGTTTCCATCTGTCATTGTCAGTTGTGAATTTTGTTGACACTTCTATTATAGAGAAAGGGCAAAAAGCGATATTAAAATATTTCTTCTAATTACTGTCTTTTCAATGTGCACAAATTCATGCACTGGGCCACTAGTAGTAACATAAAATCCTCCCCCACTCCTCAATGCAACTCCAACAGAAAATGTAGCCAAACAACGGGATAATAAATAGTTGGGCAAATACTGATGAGAGCTCTCAATCCTGATCTTGTGGAGTCATCACTCCCACCCCATGGTTGCACAGTGTTAGGAGATGCTGCTGTACTCGAGGCCTGAAGCCTAGGATAGCCAATGTGTCGGGCAGAGGGATGAACTGGAGATGGTGGAGCCCAGTGGTTAAGGCTGGAAGCACGGGACCCTTAGGATGAATCTAAGCTCTTCTTCTTAAGTGTGATCTCAGGTAGGTGAGCTCAGTTTCCTCTTCTAGAAAGTGAGGGTATGAGGGGACGTGTATGGAATCCACAGTCACATTCATGATACCTGACACAGAGTGAGCAGCTAACTGGTTGTCACCATGATTACGAGGATCAGTGTTCAGGGAGGCTGCCCTGGGTCACTCACAGGAAGCTTCCATATCCAAGATGGTGAGTCACCTTTCCTTCCTGCTATAATTTGAGGCAGGGTGGAATCTCTCAGGTGGTGAGTTGTGCCCTCGGCATACCCCTCACCTTTGGTGGCTCACAGGTCCCCTGACATGTGACATCACAGTCAGAATGAAGTCATGGAGCACAAATGTTGGGATGAGAGAAAATGGTTCTCTGCTTGCCTCTTCCTCCCAACCTCAAATGCTTGGACCCAGCATTTAGCCGGGTTCCTTCTGAAGCAGTGGGGCCCTCAGGGATGGGCACTGCTGTGTAACCTCAGTTCGGCAGGTGATATGGAAGTCAAGATTAGGTTCATCCTTTCAGTAGTCAGTAGGACTCATCCAAGTGTCCAATGGTTTAACAAATCTTTATTGTGCACCTACATGTGCCAGACAGACCAGCTCCCTGCCTTCCTAATGTTGACAGTCTAATGAGGGAAGTTAGACAGTAAACATAACACATCTAATCTAATAAAAGAGTAATATTGAAATTGACTGTTTTCCGGGACGTCTAAGCCACTCTCACCAGCAAATCAGAGCGGCTGTATGCAAATTAACCCAGCCAAGATGGAGGCTGGCAGTCACGGAGCTAGAGTAAACAGGAGGCATCCATTGCACCAGGAGTAAACTGTCTGCCTGGGCCAGCTGGGCCTCTCTCTGCTCACAGTAACATAGTTGCAATTATAGAAGCCATGGAGCTGAATCAAACAGGAGGCTTCCGTTGCACCAGTGATGGAGGAAACTGCCTGCCTAGGCTGGATGGGCCTCTGCTAGGGCAACATTCTTTCAATTATAGAAGCCACAGAGCTGAAGCCAAGAGGAGTCTTCATTACCTGCCTAGGCCTTGGCTTAAAGCAATAGTTTCAATTATATAAGACAAATAAACCCCAGAAACCTGCTTTCAGCCAGCCTTGCTGGGACGTTGGGTCAATGGGAGCTGTGGGCAGCCTGAAAACAGCCCTCAGCCCTGCACCCAGGCTGGACAGGTACCCTAGTAGGGACTCAAACCCTGAAGGGACTGTGGGAAGCCTGAAAATAGCCCTCAGCCCCCCACCCAGGCTGCCCAGGCACCCCAGTAGGAACTCAAACCCTGAAGGGACTGTGGGCAGCCTGAAAACAGCCCTCAGCCACTCACTCAGGCTGGCCAGGCATGCCAGCAGGTGGACATCCCCCGAGGGGTCCCAGACTGCGAGAGGGCACAGGCCGGGTGAGGGACCTCCCAAGTGCACAAATTTTTGTGCACCAGGCCCCTAGTAAGTAAATATTATAGTCAGTTGAGAGGTAATAATTGCATGTGAAAATACTGGGCAGGATAAGCTCAGGGCAGTGGTTGGCAACCTGCAGTCTGCAGGTCAAGTCCAGGCCATCATTTGTTTCTGTACAGTTCCTAAGCTAAGAAATGGTATATATATATATTTTAATGTTTGGGAAGTCAAGAGAAAAAGATTTCGTGACACACAAAATTTACATGAAATTCACATGTCAGGGTCCATAAAGTTTTATTGGAAAACAGCCAAGCCTATTGGGTTACATATTGTCTGTGGCTGGTTTTGTGTTATAACCACAGAGTTCAGTGGCTGTGACAGAGACCATATATAGCTCACAAAGTCTAAACTATTTAATATCTTGCCCTTCATAGAAAAAGTTTGCAGACCACTCTCTGGCTTGGGGAGGACTGTGAATGGTATGTGGAGGTGGATTGCAATTATATTAGAAAGTCAAAAATAGCCTCACTGAGAAAGTGATGTTTGGGTAAAGCCTGAAGGAGGGAGGGAGAGAGCTATGAACGCATCAGGGGAAGAATATTCCAGGCAGAGGGAACAGCCAGAGCAAGGCCCTGAGGTAGTATGTGTCCACTCTGTTC
This sequence comes from Murina feae, assembly GCA_004026665.1. Classification (NCBI taxonomy): domain Eukaryota; kingdom Metazoa; phylum Chordata; class Mammalia; order Chiroptera; family Vespertilionidae; genus Murina; species Murina feae. The sequence continues at coordinate 6,133 of PVJC01032205.1, forward strand.
AAGAAACAGTGCAGAAGCCCCTGTGCCTGGAGCAGAGTGAGCAGGGGGTGAGTAGTGGGAGATAAGGACAGACGGTAATAGGGACAGATCATGTGGGGTGGGTCAGGGAGGAGGACTTAGGCTTTATCCTGAGTAAGATGGAGCCACGGAAGGCTCAGGGCAGGGGAAGGCCATAATCTGACTCCAGCGTTAGCAAGCCTCACTGGTTGCATGTGGTGAGCAGACTGGGGGCAGGACCAGATCAAGGGGACTCGTGAGGGGCTGCTGAAATTGGCCAGAGGGAGATGATGAGTAGAGGCTGGGGCTAGAAGGGAAGTGGGCAGATTCTGGGTAGATTTGAAGGTGGAGCTGACAGTAATCCAAACAGGGGGGAAAGTCCTTCCTTAAAGTGCTCATATTCCAGGCTTTCAAATCAGGCACACCAGGGTTCTCATCCCAGCTTGGCTACATTCCAGCTGTGTAATCTTAGTCAAATTGCTCAGTTTCCTCATCTATAAAACAGGGTAAGTAACTGGGGTGTAATATCAGTGGGATCATTCATGCACAGCACTTAGTATGTGACCTGGCACATGGGGAGTGCTCCCCAGAAGGAAGCTGTGATAATAGGATCATTCCCCAGGTTGATCCAGGTCACTGTTGAGGTGTATGTCCCTTTTAGAAGGGAGCTGTCCCTCCCCAACTCACCTCATCTGGCTCCCACACTCCTCCTCTGCCCCTTGCCAAGTCATTGGTCTGATGGTGGCATGAAGCTAAGCCTTGCATATACTCAGTTTCCTCATCTGTAAAATGGGCTTTGTAAAATCTGCAGTACAGATAATTAGGGCCATTAGATGAACCATTTCACATCCGGAGCTCCTGGCGAACACCAAGTTCTCAGGAACCAGCAGCAGCTCTGTTTTCATCATGACCATCAACAACAACAGCTACATGGATCTCTCTAAATATTTTCCCAACATTTTATGAAAATTTTCAAACACACAGGAAAATTGAGTGATTTTACAAGGAGCACACACATGTACCTACCTCCTGGATACTACTATTAATATTTTACTACTTCTGCTTTCTCCACCCATCTGTTCATTCCTCTATCTATCCATCAGTCCATTTTATTTTTTATGATGAATTTCATCCTGAAATATTTTTATTAAGATTTTGAAGACTCAGTTTACACTAAGCACCGTTTTTAGCACTGTTCTTTGTTCATTACATCCTTTTATTCATCTAATCCTCATAGTAACCCTCTGAAACATATCAAGTATGCAGTGTGGCATATTATCCCCATTTTGTAGATGAGGAAATTGAGGCACAGAGAAGCAAAGGACTTATAGCTACTAAAGACTGGAGTTGGGTTTGAACTTGAGCCATCAGGCTCCAATGCCTTGACTTTTGTCCCTAATGCCATCTCAGATGTCCACAATGGATATCATGCAACCAGTATAGGAGAATGTTTTTAAGAGTCCATTAAAATAACACTAGGCTATTGTATGATCATAATTCAATCCAGAAACTATGTCTAAGAAAAAAACAATGCTCCAAGGAGAGGCACTCACTGTTTCTAGTGGTAGCTTAGGGGTAAATGGACACTGAATGATTAAATGAAATCCTTTGTTAATAATGGCAGCTTCTACTAATTGAGGTCTCTCTCTGGGCCCCACCCTGTTTTACAGGTTTTACATGCTGTATCTTTCCAAGCACTTGTGAGGTAGGCACTGATATACTCATTTTAGGTATTAAGATGCTGAGGCTAAGAGAAGGGCAGTGCCCACCCAAGGTTCCCCAACCAAGAAGTGGCAAAACCAGGATTTAAATCCAGGCTTGTCAGTTCCCTGAGCCATTAATCTCATTGACTCTTCCTACTTTCTTATTTTCAGTAATAAAATAAAGTTACTTTCATCATGAAAAAATACTTTTTAAAAATAAATTTCCTTAAGAAAGTAGACTCATTTATCTTTATTTTATTAGCCATGTATGTTCCTTTGATGAAATTTAAAGCCCTACCTCTCACCATACCCAATTCAGATAGATTGCCAATTTAAATGTAATGCAAAATGATAATGCTTTTGAAAAATAACATAAGTGAATATCAGCATATTTTAGAGGTATGGAAATATTTCTTATACCCTGGTTTGTGTGGCTCAGTTGGTTGGGTGTTGTCCCATGAACAAAAAGTTTGCTGGTATCATTCCTGGTCAGGGCAGGTGCCTGGGTTGCAGGCTACATCCCCAGTAGGGGGCATGCAGGAGGCAGCAAATGGATGTCTCGCTCTCTTTGATGTTTCTCTCTCTCCCTCTCCCTTCCTCTTTCTCTAAAAATCCATTTTTTAAAAGCTATTAGTATTTCTTAAATGTGATGTAAAAGTAACTATCCTTTAGGAAAAAGTTGAAAAATTGGGCACAGTCTTGTAGTTGAGCCTTGATTGCTAAAGTTAAGACCTTCTCTGCATTAAAAAATGCCATTAGGCCCAGCTGGTGTGACTCAGTGGTTGAACATCAACCTATGAACCAGGAAGTCACAGTTCGATTCCCAGTCAGGGCACATGCCTGGGTTGTGAGCTTAATCCCAGTAGGGGGCATGCAAGAGACAGCCTATCAATGATTCTCTTTCATCACTGATTTTTAAAAAATCTTTATTGTTGAGAGTATTACAGATGTCTCCCTCCCCCCCCACCCCCATTACACCTCTCCATATGGTTCCAAAACCACACTAGGCCTTCATCATCTTACTGCCTATGTCCATAGGTAAGATCTTTGGTTAATCTCTTCCCATTCCTTCCACTTCCCCATTTCCCTCAGAGATTCATCAGTCTGTTCCATGCCTCTGATTCTATTTTATTCACCAGTTTATTTTGTTCATTAGATTTCTTGTTTGTTTATTTTGATTTTTAGATTCAATTGTTGACATGTATTTATTGTCATTTTGTTGTTCATATTTTTTTTAATCTCTTTTTCTTCCTCCTATTCTTCTTCTTCCATGTCTTAAAGAATACCCTTCAACATTTCATGTAATATTGGCTTGATGGTGGTGGTGAACTCCTTTAGCTTTTTCTTGTTTGTGAAACTCTTTAGCTGACCCTCAATTCTAAAAGAGAGCTTTGCTGGGTAGAGTAATCTTGGTTATAGGTCCTTACTATTTGTCACTTTGAATATTTCTTGCCACTCCCTCTGGCCTGCAAAGTTTCTGTTGACAGTCGTATGGGTGCTCCCTTGTAGGTAACTAACTGCCTTTCTCTTGCTGCTTTTAAGATTCTTTGTCTTTAGCCCTTGGCATTTTTATTATGATGTGTCTTGGTGTGGGCCTCTATGGTTCCTCTTGTTTGGGACTCTCTGCACTTCCTGGTTGTGTAAATCTATTTCTTTCACCAGATAGGGGAAGTTTTCTGTTATTATTTCTTCAAATAGGTTTTCAATATTTTGCTCTCTCTCTTCTCCTTCTGGTATCCCCATAATGTGAATGCTGATATACTTGAAGTTGTCCCAGAGGCTCCTTACACTATCTTCATATTTTTGGATTCTTTTTTCTTTTTACTCTCTTAATTGGATGTTTTTTGCTTCCTCATATTCCATATAGTTGATTTGATTCTAAGGCTCCTCTACTCTACTGTTTAATCCCTATAAATTATTCTTATTTCAGTTACTGTATACTTAATTTCTGACTGATCCTTTCTTATGTCTTTGACATTCTCACTAAGATCCTTGAAAGTCTATTAGGATCCTTAAGTAATGTTATAACCATGGTTTTGAACTTTGTATCCAAAAGTTTGCTTGATTCCATTTTTTTCATATGTGACATGTTTCTTTGTCTCCCCATTTTGGCTACTTCCTTGTGTTTGTTTCTATGTATTAGGTAGAGCTTCTATGTCTCCTGGAATTGGTAGAGTGGCCTTGTGTAGTAGGTATCCTGTACGACCCAGTAGTTCAGCCTCCCCAGTCTCCTGAGCTGGGCACTCTAGGTGCATCCCTATGTGGGCTGTGTGCACAGTCTTGTAGTTGAGCCTTGATTGCTGTTGATATCACTGGAAGGAATTGATCTCCAGATCAATTGGCTGTGAGGACCAGTTGCAGCTACACTGGGAGACCTGCTGTGCAGGAGACACTCCTATGGAGCAGGACTTGCTTTAGTGGGGCTTTGGTGTTCACTGGGTCTTCCTCTTGAGTATGTCATTTATGGGTGTGTAGAGTTGTAATCTTCTGTGGTCTGAAGCTGTCCACCAGGTGCACTGGCTCTAGGGTCTTGGGAGGTGCAAAGTCAACCACTGCCTGGGGCCTCCCACAGGAGCTATTTGTAATGTGCTTTAAGAGGCCCAGGTGAGGCCCAGCTGTGAAGCAAGGCAGACTCATGCTAGTGCCAAGTCTTGGGCCTTTTATTGATAGGTTTGGGGCTCCCTGACTCAGCTTCAGCTTGTTTTAGAGATTTTAGCAAAGTCTAAAGCCTGCGCAAGGACAGGCCCTTCATATGAAAAATCAGCTGCAAACAGGTTGGGTGGGGCTGTGAATTGGATGGAATGGGGCCTCAGAGAATCACTATAGTGGAGCAAACAGCTATGGCTGCCAGTCAGCCCTTTGACCAGGGAGATCTCAGCACAGGAACAATGCCCCCTGTGAGCACCTCTGTCTGGAAGAAAGTCATCCCAAGTTCCTGCTCCAATGCCAGTCCATCCAGTTCCTCCCCATATGTGTCTGGGTCCCGCAGTGCCTTGCCCTGGCCCTGGAACTCAGAGGAAATGGGACCTTGTAAATTCAGTTCATGCACCGGCCCTTTAAAAGAAACCCCTGCGTCTCCAGCAGCCTCCTTATCACTGAGCCCCAATCCCTGCTAGTTTCTACAGCTTGAAGTTATGGGGACTTCTTTTCCCATATCTGGAACCCTGGGCTGGGGATCTGGTGTGGAACTGGGACTCCTTGTTGCTCATGGGTGGCCTCCGCAGAAACGATCTCCTTCCTGATTGAAAAAATGGCACATGTGGGTATTGGTCCAGCCCATTCCAAACTTCTGCCTCTCCTACCAGTCTCACTGTTCTTTTTTCTTTACTTATCTAGTTATAGGACTTCCACTCAGCCAGCTTTTAAGCCATTCTGAATGATGGTTATTCTGTATTTTAGTTGCAATTTTGATGTGATTGTGGGAGGCAAGAGTATAGGCATTTACCTGAACCACCATCTTGGTTCTTTCGCCATATGATTGATTTTTCTATCTCTCTCTCTCTTCCTTCCTCTCTGAAATCAACAAAAATATATATTTTTTATTATTGAAAATTTTTGTAGTCCTCACCCGAGGGTAATTTTCCATTGATTTTTAGACAGAGTGGAAGAAAGAGGGAAAGAGAGCGAAATATTATGAGAGAAAAACACATTGATTGGTTGCCTCCTGCATGAGCCTGGATCAGGGTACATGCCTCGGACCAGAATTGAACCCAGTATCCTTTAGCCAACTCTCTATCCACTGAGCAAAATCAGTTGTCTCCTGCATGAGCCTGGATCAGGGCCCAGGCTGGGGAGGAGCCTACAACTAAGGTACATGCCCTTGACCGGAATCTAACCCAGGACCCTTCAGTCTACAGGCCAACACTCTACTCTCTGAACGGAAAAATATATAATAAAAAAATGCCATTACGAGAGTGAAAAGGCAAGCCATAGAGTAGATGTGTATAGTACGTACAACTAACAACTGGCTGGTATCCAGAATATATAAAGAACAAGTCCATTTAAAAAAAATGGACAACCCAAGAGAAAATTTTGCAAGACACTTGAACAAGTGCATCTTGAAAAGGTCATGAAAAGTGTTCAATTCTATTACTCATCAGGAAAATGCAAGTTAAAACTACAATGAGCTACATTCAACAAAATGGTTAAAATTAAAACGTCTAACATGGCCAAGTATTGGCAAGGATGTGTAGCAATGGAAATGCCCTGGAGGGAGAAGAAATTATTATTACTGCTTTGAAATGCTTTTGGTTCTATCTACTAAACATAAACACACACACACACACACACACACACACACACACACATTCTATGACCCAGCCAGTCTTGCTTTCATAGCCAAGGGAAATATATATATATACATATAGACTAGAGGCCCAGTGCACAAAATTCGTGCACAGGTAGGGTCCCTAATGGCTGCTGGCTGCCAGACGGGGTCTCCCTTCCCACAGTTGGCCAGCCAGCCCCACCCCCTGGTCAAACTTCCAGTCTGCATATTAGGCTTTTATTATACAGGATAGAGGCCTGGTGCATGGGTGGGGACTGGCTGGTTTGCCCTGAAGGGTGTCCCGAATCAGGGTGGGGTTCCCGCTGGGGTTCTTAGCCAGCCTGGATGAGGGGCTGAGGGCTGTTTTCAGACTGGCTATAGCCCCTTCAGGTGGGGGTCCCTGCTGGGGTGCCTGGCCAGCCTGGGTGAGGGTCTGAGGGCTGTTTGCAGGCTGACCATAGCCCCTTCAGGGTGAGGGCTCCTGCTGGGATGTCTGGTCAGTCTGGGTGAAGGGCTGATGGCTGTTTGCAGGCTGGCCAAGCCCCCAGCCACCCAAGCTCCAAGCAAGGCTGGCTGGAAGCAGGTATCTGGGGTTTATTTATCTTATATAATTGAAACTTTGTTGCCTTGAGTGGAGGCCACAGCCTGCCTAAGCAGGCAGCTTCCTCTATCGCCAGAGCAAAGAAGTCTCCTGTTTGCTCTAGCTCTGTGGCTGCCAGCTGCCATCTTGGTTGGGTTAATTTACATATAGTCATTCTGATTGGCTGGTGGGCGTGGCTTGGGATGTAGCAGAGTGATGAAATTAACATATTATTATTTTATAAGATTATATATATTCACATTATGTTGTGACTGTAGTAGAACAAAATATGTACTAGAATGTTAAGAGCAAAAAGCCAACAAATGGAAACAATTCAAATTCCCTCAGCCATTTCTGGCAGATGACAGAAATTTCAGTGTACTCCACAGTAGACTACTACTCAGCAAGGAAAAGGAGTGAATTGAAAAAAAAAAAGAAAGAAAAGGAGTGAATTGCATTTCCATACTCAACCCAGATGAATTTCACAATCATAATGTTGAGTGAAAAAGAGCCAGGCACAAGAGTCCATACTGTATAATTCTGTTTACATCATGTGGAAAGTAGGAAAAGGAAGCCCCTGTATTTAGGAAAGCACACTTTTACCTAAGTCAGTAAAATGAGTATCTTCATAGGGAGAGAGAAAGTAGTGCCTGGCAGGAGGCAGAAGGGGGCTCATGGAAAGCTGGTAAGATTTGCTTCTTCATCTGGGTGGTGGTGACACAAATATGTTCCCTTTGCCAAAATTCATTAAGTTGGACATTTATGTTTCAGATACATTTCTGTATGTGTGTCATATGTCACAATAAAAAAGATTCAAATAATGTAAAAATGACTTACTAGCCAGTTTGGCTCAGTGGATAGAGCATCAGTCTGGGGCTGAAGAGTCTGGGTTTGATTCCAGTCAAGAGCACATGCCTGGGTTGGGGCTTGATCCCCAGTGGGGCCCAATTGGGGTGTGCCAGAGGCAGCCAATCAGTGATTCTCTCATCATTGATGTCTCTCTCTCTCTCTCTCTCTCTCTCTCTCTCTCTCTCTCTCTTTCTCTCTCTCTCTGAAATCAATAAAAATATATTTTAAAAATACTTTAAAAATGACTTTGAAAAGTAGGTTCACCATAGCCTTATCTTACAAATTGGACAAACTAATGTCTTAGATACAATAAATAACTAGAAGGAATGTGCGTGGTATTTGCTCTGTTTAGCACTGTTCTAAGAGACTTATAGCTCCTACCTTATTTAATGCTCACAACAATGCTTTGAGGTAGTTACTATTATTATGTGCATTTAACAGATGGGGACACTGAGGCATAGTAAAGTATGCTCAAGCTAGATCTAAACACAGGCCATCTAGTCCTGCAGTACATGCTCTGCTCACCACAAGGGTCTTCACACTAAAGAATGAAATAAGAGCCCTGCCAGCATAGTTCAGTGGTTGAGCATTGACCTATGAACCAGGAGGTCACAGTTCAATTCCTGGTCAGGGCACATGCCTGGGTTGTGGGCTTGATCCCTGGTGTGGGGCCTGCAGGAAGCAGCCAATCATTGGTTCTCTTTCATCATTGATGTTTCTATGTATCCTTCTCTGAAGTCAATAAAAATATGTTTTAAAAGAAGAGTGAAGTAAGAAACAGGGAAGTGGAAGTATATTTTTCAAAACACAAAGGTATCTAAAGAGAAACTAGAAGTAATTTGATGGTTGTCCTGAGAGTAGGGGAGGGGCTGTAAGTGAGCTAGGAGCCCTCACCCACGGGGATTCCAGTGGGGCCTTTTAACTTGAACGGTGCCTGGAATTCAGGGGTTGTGTGAACTTGGATGGAAAAACAATGCCCTCTTCGCTTTTAGCACACTTTAACTCGGCAGTCTTCAACATGCAGTTAGGAAACCCTGTTAGTCCCCAAGACCCTTTTCAGGGGATTAATGAAATCAAACTATTTCATAATAAGAACTGCTGATGTAATTGCGATTTAGCATGCCTTTCTGCCATGTGGTGGGGAAGTGTGGGGGCAGGGGAAAGGATTGGGGTGTGTGTGAACAGACCACAGGATTGTTAGCAAGCTCTAGCTTTGTCATGAGAAGAAAACACATGTTTTCAAATCCCATACAGTCACTGCAGGACTTTCAAACATCTTCTACACACTGATCAAAACTTCTAAATTACCATAGTTTTGGGACCTGCCACTAGGACCTGAAGTTTAATGCATGAAAAAAGAAGCATATACTATGCTGCTGTACACTTGAAACTAATACAAAATAATATTAAATGAAAACAGTAATTGAAAGTAAAATAAAAAGGAAGCACATAATTCAACTATAGTTAAATGAGGAATATAAAAGTTCAAAAAAAAAGAATCACATATACTACTGTATCACATATTTGTTTAAAAAATACTTGTACGTCTATAAAAAATATTTGTACATTTGTACTTTTGCTGCTGCTCCAGGAACATTCAAGCACACTTTATGGCAAGCCACCCACAGCCTTCTAACAGTGCACAAAGGTTTACAAATCCTCACTTGCTTCCTCCTAGACCCCAGGGCAATTTCTGGAGCTCATGCATTAATATAGAAATAACAGCCGATTCTTATCCATCCGTTACTCTGGGCCAGGCTGCAGTCTCAGCATGAAGTTTCATGTGTCAACTGGTTTAATCCTCATCACAGCCCATTAGGGTACGTACCATTATCACCTTCATTTTACAGGTAAAGAATCCGAGACCCGCGCCACCAGGCTGGCTCAGGGGTTTGATTCCTGCTCAGGGCACATGCCCAGGTTGCTGGCTGGATCCCGTGTGGGGCGTGCAGGAGGCAGCCGATCAATGATTCTCTCCAACATCGATGTTTCTATCTCTCTCTCCGTCTCTCTTCCTCTCCGAAATCAATAAAAATCAGTATATTTAAAAAACAAAAAAAGAATCCGAGACCCATGGAAGTCGAGTAACCGGCCCAGGGCACACAGCTCAGAAACAGCACAGTCACACCTGTGTTTTCTGCGGCCAAGGGGTGGGGGTGGGGTCTGGGGGAGAATCAGTGGGCTTAGCTTGTGGAGGGAGGCAAGTAGGAGGACCTGGGAGGAAGATGAAGCCTGCGAACAGGAAGGGAATCCCACACCCGGGCACCGAGGGATCCGTCAGGGGCCGGGGTGGGGGTCGCTGTCCGCACCCTGGGGGCTCCGCAGCTGCGGGGTGGGGCGCCTGGGGGACAAGCGCAGCCTTACCCGTCTGGGCGCTCACCTGGTGGCCCGCTTGGAGGTGGCTGCGGCGGCGTAGCAAACCTTTCTGGGTCCCCCTTCTCACGCCCCGCCCGGGGGGAGGGGGTGGAGGGTGGACGTGGGACGCCCAGGACCGGCCGGACCTGTGGGACCCGGAGCCCTAGCTGTCTGCGGAGCCTGTCACCCAGAGAAGGCAGGCTCTTCCGGGGCTGGGACGGCTGTGGGCGGCGGGTGCCTTCGCGCCTGCAACTCATAAATACCGCAGCGCACTGGTGCCCGGAGACGCGCGTGCAGGCAGTTGGCGCCCTCGAGGGTGAGCCGGGGACCCGGAGGGCGCCCCCGCCCCAGCTCCCTGCCCCGGCAGGTCCTCGGGTAGCTGGGACCTAAGGAGCTGGCAGGGAAGGGCTGCGGAGAAGGGGGTTGGATATAGGTGGAGATGGGGTGGGCGGGGACTGGGGTTACAAACGCAGGATGGGGTGCTGCTGGTGGAGGGATGGCAGCGGGGACGGGGCTGCTCCAGGTATGATGGACTTGTGAGGGATCTGGCGATGGAATGGAGGATTCAGGTCACTAAGACCAAAACAGAAGGCTGGAGGATGGAGTAAAGTGATGAGGTCCCGGAGGGCAGGGTGGAATGCTAGGGATGTAGAGAATCAGGTAGAAGAAACTGGGCTTACTAAAAGCGGAATGGAATGCTGGGGGGTGGGGTTGCCAAAGGGAACTTCCTACCTGAGCCCCGTCTCACTCCCAAACCTCTTGTGCTGAGGGTGAGCTGTGGTTAGGAGCCAGGGCTCATGGGTTCCAGTCCGGACTCCATCACATCGGAGCTGTGCAGCTGAATCACTGCTCATTTTCCTAATCTGTGATATGGGCTGTTGATCACAGTGGCCACCACAGGGAGGAATGCTGTGAGGCTCCCAGGAGTTAATCTATGCAAAGTGCTAGGCACCCAGGAGGCTTAGATTGCGTTGGCTGCTTGGTAGTGATTATCTTTTTGTTTGCTCTCCAGCATCTGGATGACCATCCCCTTGAAGACCTCCCTTCTGTCCTGCCTCCCTCCCAGTGACATTGCCTGACCCCCCTCCATTCTTCATCCTCCCAGGCCCCATCCCTTTCCCCGCTCTGCCCCCTCCACACCACTATGTGCCCCTTTCTTCCCTGCTGGTCCTGCTGCTATCTGCTCCTGCTTTTCTCCCTGGGAGTCCAGGGACTCCCAAAGGATCCCAGTGCTGCCCCGGAGCAAGTCCACCTGTCATACCCAGGTAAGTGTCTGTGACCCTTCCCAGGGCATTTCCCAGGGAGGCCCATTGGGTTGGGGGCTCAGGAATCCACACTGATGGTTGTGAGACCCTAGGCTGGTGGCTGGCTCTTCTTGAGCCTCAGTTGTGTGCCTCTGTTAAGTGGGGATTACCAGCAGTGGTTCATCTGGCTGTGTGGGAGAGGATTCTGGGACCCAGCCTACAACAAGTGCCCTCCAAAGGGGGGCTGCTGTTGCTATTCATTGTGTCACTGCTCATTGTGTCCCCACAAGGCTGTCTCCTGATTCTTGACCACGAGGTGGTGGTGCACTGGATAGTAAGGTCTTGGGCCATGGACCCTTTGCATACAGTCTCCCTGGGTTTGAATCCCAAGTTTGCTACCTACCTGCTGTGTGACCCTGGGCAAGTGACTGAACTTCTCTGGACAATAGAATAACAGTAGTGTGATCTCATAGTGAGGAATAAATGAGATATTGCCTGTGACGTAGCAAAAAGAAACAACCAAAAACAAAGCTTGGTGTGTGGCAGAGGTTCTCATATGTGTTTGTCTCAGGACCCCGTAGCACAACTACAATTCTTGAGAACCTCAAAGAACTTTAGTTTATGTGCGTTATATCCATAGCATTTGCCATATTAGAAACCAAAACTGAGGTATTTACAAATATTTATTGTCACTTAAATGAATAGTAATAAACCCGTTCTGCATTAAGGCAAATGACATTTTTCATGAAAAATAACTATTTTACAAAGAAAAGAAATCTAGTGAAAAGAGTGCCATTGAGTTACATTTGTTTAAGTCATTTTAATGTCTGGAGGCAGTTTGATCCTCCTCACATCTGCTTCTGTTTCAGTCTATTTCGATAATATGCTGCTTATGAAGAAAATTTGGTCTCATGCAGACATGTGGTTGAAACAGAAGAGGATTTTAAAGGGAGTTTCAGATAATTGTGGCTATTCTCTTTTTTTGCACCGAAACCCAACCCATCTCCTTAATTCCTTCCTTCCCTCTTTTCCTTGGTCCCTTGCTAATTATTTTAGCTTTTTATTTTGAAATAATTCTAGACTTGCAGAAGAGTCACAAAGATAGTACGCTTCCCGTACATCTTTCGCTCAGCTTCCCTTAGTGTTAATTTCTTATGTGTCCATGGTACCATTGGCAAGCTAAGGACTTAACATTGGTATCCCATTGCTAACTAAACCATGGAATGTCTTTATTCTACTCCAGGGTCTATTGTAGGATTGCATGTTGCATCTAGCTGCCATGTCTCTAGTCCCCTCCTATCTGGGACACTTTCTCAAATGTTCCTTGTTTCCTGTGTCCTTGACACTTTTAAGGAAGATAGTTTCTTAAAGATTAGTTGCAATGTGGAATCTGAACCTGCATGAATGAACTAGCTTTGTCATCTGTTGATCCAATGACCTTGGACAAGACACTTTGCCTGGAAACCTCTGAGATAAAGGAACAATAAAATCCATCTCACAGAGCTGCTATGAAAATCCAGATATCACAGCTGTCCTTTGGCCCACAAAATGATAGTAGTAAATAAATATACTCTTTGGCTAAGTGCTTCAGAAGGATAACTCAATTGACCTCATTTGGGGACTTAAACTATAGATACTGTTGTTATTCACATTATACAAAAAAGTAAACTGAGGCTCGTGGAGATGAAGAGACTGACCCTAAGTCACACAGTCTAGAATTTGAATCTTAACAACTCAAGAGCCATGGTATTTGTTTTAAGACATTATATTTTGTACTAATTTTAGACTTAACAGAAAATTTCCAAAAATATTACAGTTTCTATATCCTTCCGCCCAGTCTCTCCTAATGTTAACATCTTACCTAACCATAGCACTATTTTTTAAAAATATATTTTTATGGATTTCAGAGATGAAGGGAGAGAGAGAAAGAGAGAGATAAGAGAAAATCATTGATCAGCTGCTGCCTCCTGCACTCCCCACACTGGGAATCGAGCCCACAACCTGGGCATGTGTTCTGACTGGGAATTGAACTGTAACTTCCTGGTTCATAGGTCGACGCTCAATCACTGAGCCATGCTGGCCAGGCTGGCACTATTATTAATACCAGTCACACTGGTACAACACTATTAACTAAGCTACAGAGTTTGTTCGGACTTCACCAGTTTTTTCACTGATTTAGTTATTTAACATTTAGTTGTTGTGTCTCCTTAGTATTCTCCAATCTCCAGTTTCTCAGTCTTTCCTTACCTTCCATTATTTTCACATTTTTGAGTACTGAGCAGGTATTTTGTAGGACAACCCTCACTTTGTGTTTGTCTGATATTTTCTCATGATTGGAGCTAAGTTATGTGTTTTTCTGGCAAATGACAAAGATGTGATGTTGTGTCCTTCCTAATGCTTGCTACTAACATGGCTTATTGCAGTTACTGGTGATGCTGACTGTCATTGCTTAGTTCTTGGATTTCTCCATTGTAAAGTTTTTATTCTTTTTATTGTTGTTAATAAATATCTTGGGGAAGATTCCTTGAGACTACAAAAGGCATATTTCTTTTTAAACTTGTCCACTAATATTAGTATCCATTGGTGAATCTTGTCTGCAGCAATTATTAATTAGCATGATGTTCACCTAATTGTGATTTTGTAATCTTCTAATTCTCTCTTTTCATCTAATTTTATTCTAAGGAAAGGCTGTCCTTCCCTTCTCCACTTATTTATTTATTTATTTATTTATTTATTTATTTATTTATTTATTTATATTAGTACTAGGGGCCCAGTGCACAAAAATTTGTGTACTTGGGAGATCCCTCAGCCCGGCCTGTGCTCTCTCACAGTTGGGACCCCTCTGGGGATGTCCACCTGCTGGCGTGCCTGACCAGCCTGGGTGAGGAGCTGATGGCTGTTTGCAGGCTGGCCAAGCCTCCCAGTGGAGATCCTGACCCCATGGGGGTGTGGCCAGCCTGGGTGAGGGGCTGAG
>PVJC01032206.1:0-20079 GCA_004026665.1 Murina feae
GCTTGGTGAATATTTGGAACATAAATGCAAAATACGGATGCAGAGATTTTTAAGATACTCTGCTGACTGTAATCCCTGAGTTCTCTGAATCTCCTGACTCCTGGAGTCCTGCAGTTTAGGGCGTGGAAATTCCAAATTAACAAAGGACCGACCACGAGAGACTCCAGCAAGTCCCGATGCCTTAGACCTTTGAGAATTTATCTCACGAAGAATTGGATCCAGCGAAGAAAAGAGTAAAGGAGAGAAAGAAAGTGAAGTTTACTATGAGAAATACACAGCCTTCAGAAGATTCAATGGTTCTACATGTGACTTTTGGGGATAAGAATGTGAATTTCTTATATCTCTGCCTATTGTTTACATGGGAGAATGAAATCAGCCAGTGTTGCTCAGTGGTTGAGTGTCGCCCCACGAACCCAGAGGTCACCAGTTCAATTCCCTGTCAGGGCACATGCCCAGGTTTCGGGTTTGATCCCTAGTTTAGGGCGCACAGGAGGCAGCTGATGAATTTTATTTCTCTCTCATCAATGTTTCTCTATCCCTCTCCTTTCCTCCCTCTCTCTCTAAAAATCAATGAAAACATATTAAAAAACTGGTCTCATTTGCATGGTCTGTCTGAGGTTTTTTGTTTCCAAGTGAGAAATCTCAATGTCTGCAAATATCTCATGCAACTTCTTGTTTGGATTTTTTTTAGTTTTCCTAGTCCTTGCTCATCAGAAGCACCATTCGAAGCCGGTAGTCAGTTCCGGCCCTGGCAGACACTAAGCAGCGCAGGGGAAAGTCCTGGACAAGAGGTAAGCAGAGGGGCAGGAGCAGTGGGGGCGCCTGCAGACAGTGTGTGCTCGCTCGGCCGGGGGGCCGGCGGGAGGAAGAGCCTGAGGGCGTGCAGAGGTCCTGGCTGGGCCCTGGGGCGAGGAGTCCAGTGCTGGGCAGAGATGGCTGTGTCGGGGCACCGCCCAGGGACACATGACACAGCCAGTTCTGACTCTCGGCCACTGCAGGTGTCGGCTCCCTGTACCTTTGGCAGGTTCTCCTGACGGCCGAGCAGAGCGCCACAGCTGCCGGGCATCCAGGGCAAAGGGCCTCAGGCAAGACAGAAACTTGCTTCTGTGATTTTATAATAATGATGATGACGATGATGATAATAATAATGATAATAATAATGATGATGATAATAATAATCCTATCTAATAAAAGAGTAGTATGCAAATTAGGTGTCACTCCATCACAAAGATGGCCGCCCCCATGGCCACAAGATGGAGGTGCCCAGTCAGGCTCAGCCCTGCCACTGAAGTGGTCAGGCCTATTAGCCAGGCAGGTGATGGGGGAGGCAGGGGGCCCGAGGGGTGGAACAGGTGATCAGAGGGGTCTGGGGGTCCCATGGCCAGAGGCCTCAGGCCTGGGCAGGGGCAAGGCTGGACATCACAGGGGCCTGGGCTCCACAGAGCCAGCAATCAGAGGGGCAGGGGCTGAGCCTGTGATCACAGGAGTCTGGGCACCGGTGGATCTGGCAAAGCAGGGGTCTTGGGGTCCCTTGCCCAGACCTGCAGTCTTGGCCAGAGGCTGCAGTGGGGCAGGGGTGGAGCCCGCGATGGCAGGGGGCAGGATCAGAGCCAGTGATCACAGAGGCCTAGGCTCTGTGAAGCCAGTGATTGGAGAGGTTTAGGGGTCCTCTGCCCAGGTCTGCATCCTCAGCCAGAGGTTACAGGCCTGGGCAGGGGTGGAGCTGGGATTGGAGGGGCAGGGGTGGAGCTGGTGATTGGAGTGAACTACAGAGGAAACACCTTTTCTTAATGTTTGTTGGCTAAGCTCCCTGTATGCCACTGGTAATCTTCTTAGTAACTTGGGTAATAAGAATCCCTAAAGGTGATCTAGGGTTTTTCCACCTCACTCCTGGAGAAAAAAAATGAAGGTCCACTACTGGAGGGCTAAGAAATGTCATATCCTGCCCTAGCCGTTTTGGCTCAGTGCATAATGCCTTAGCCTGCCGACTGCAGGGTCTGGGTTCAGTTCTGACCAAGGGCATGTATCTAGGTTGCAGGCTCCTCCCTGGCCAGGACCCAGGTCAGAGCATATGCAGGAGGCAATCAATCAAAGTGTTCCTCTCACTTTGATGTTTCTCTCTGTTTTTCTCTTCTCTTCCACATTCTCTAAAAATCAATGGAAACATATCCTCAGGTGAGGAAGAAAGAAAGAAAGAAAGAAAGAAAGAAAGAAAGAAAGAAAGAAAGAAAGAAAGAAAGAAAGAAAGAGATGTCTATGCTATGAAAGATACATCTTGAAAATGCCTAAAGAAAGTTGTCATTTTTTCATGGTGAAGGGACTGGAGTCTGTGTTGATGAAAACACCTTGGTGGCTGTGGTGACAGGCAGTGGCTGCAGCAGCGGGGTGATGGGGCTGGTGGCTTCCCCTGATTAGCCTGGTTGCCTCCCACAAAGGGAGGCCAGACTGGGGCTTAGGCCCACTCACCAAGGGGATTAGGGAGCGGGCCTAAGCCATCAATAGGACATCCCCTGAGGCCTCCCAATATGTGAGAGGGGGCAGACTGGGCTGAGGAACCGCCCCAGTGCATGAATTTTGTGCACCAGGCCCTTAGTAATAATAATAATACCATTGCCTGGGGGCTATGGCACAGTCCTGCCCTCACTTCCCAGGTACACAGTGGAGAGGGTGGGCAGCGCTGCCCACGGTCCTTGGGTCAGAGCTGGCTTCCTCCATGAGCCAGGACTGCGCCACTTTCCCGAAGATGTGCCTCAGGTACTTTATCCTGATTTTGATGAAACTGAACATACTGATACAAAAGGGAAATGTAACTTGTGTGCAAACTCTAAGGAAAAATTATGATACACACCTGTCTCACCCTGGAGAACTCGGCTCCACGCTGAGTCCTGCGCACCTCTCCCCCATCACAGTCCCACCTTTTTTGGAAAGGGGACTTTGGGGAGCAAAGAGATGGAAATACCTCCCATGCCTATTAGCAAAGCATGGCTCACACAAACAACAAACAAGGCCGCCTGCAGAGGTGCCCTGAGACCACCTTTGGAGACTGACTGGTGTGGCTCAGTGGGTAGAGCGTGGGCCTGTGGACTGAAGGGTCCTGTGTTCGATTCTGGTCAAGGTCACATGCCCAGGTTGTGAGCTCTATCCCCAGTAGGGGGCATGTAGGAGGCAGCTAATCAATGATTCTCATCATTGATGTTTCTATCTCTCTCCCTCTCCCTTCCTCTCTGAAATCAATACAATATATTTTAAAAATCACCTGCTGAGCCAGAGGAGCTGGACACAAGGCAATGGACCGCAGGGTTCGCTGTGTAAGAGCTAGAAAAGGCAGCCAGACCTACAAGGGCAAGAAAGCAGATTCCTGGTTGCCCAAGTCCTGCCAAGAAAAGGATGGACAGCTCAGGGCATCAGAAAACTTGTGGAGACGGAATGTCTTATATCCATCTGTCAAAGTTCGTGTGTTAAAATGACACCTGTGTCATAGGGGCCTCTTGAACGACAATCGCCAATGTCTCCTCCCTGGTCGCAGAGTTCTCCCCCCCCCCCCCCGTGTTCCTCGCAAGTTTCTATTTTTGTATTTTGAGATGGTTCTTACTGGCTCACCAATGTGAACAGTGCGGCACCTTTGTGTAAAGTTAAATCTTCTGTGAGTGTGAAACGGCTGCATCCGTGGTCATGCTGTTGGCTGAGAGCACGTTCTGTGCCATATTGCAAGAGCCGTGTCTACTGAGTTGTTAGCTGGCACTGCTAGTATGTGCCTTTCTGGTCTTTGCTTTGAATTCGTGAATGTGGAGTTGAAAGCAGAGTATGTTAAAGTGGCCTTGCGATGAGGACTCCTAGTGCATCTGTGTATGATCAGTGGTGAAATCAGAAAATCCCTTGAAACGTACAAGGGCCTTTTTGACTGGGAGAGCCCAGCATTTGTGTCCTGGCCACGAGGGATGGCGGAGGCATTGTTCTCGGGGTGCAGATCGACAAACATACGAAAGGTATCTGCTCCCAAGGACCCACTTTTAAAGATCTTCCTCCACTTCTGATATTACACTTTTCTCTGCTTTTTAAAATGTTTCTTTGCCAGAATGTGGACAGAACCTTTCCTGCATCTCAGGAGCCACGCTGGCTGGTGTTCTTAGCTCCAAGGATGTCAGCGTGAACTTCTGCAGCGTGACGCCCACGGCTGGACGGGGAACTGTGACTGGGAACATCAGCTGTGTTATCATTAGCCAAGTTCATCTGCAGGAGATAACCTGGGCGAGCCCTGTCATATTAAAGTTGTGGCTTCGAAGCTCGAACTCACGACAGAATTAAAGTACAGAGGACGGTGGAGTGGTCATAGTCACTGTTGGTCATGGCTGTCCAGAAAAGCGGCCACCAGGCTGGCCAACTAGACAGCTGTAGGTGTCGGTCAGTGACAACCAGGAGCACATTTAGTCCTATTGGGCCCGGCTCTCTCCCAGAAATCTCTGCTTCAACAGCCTGTGCCTCTTCATGGGGGTTGCCCGCATCAGTCCACAGGTCATGGCGGTGCTGCTCGGCAAAAGCCGCTGGCGGTTTTCTCCATCTGCAGCATGACATCCCCCAGGCAGGGGTAGATGTGAGGGGTCAGGGAGACCCTGTACCGGAGCACTGGCTGTGACGAAGGGCTGAAGAGCCACGGTCTCAAAGAACCGCGCACCATCACGCACAGACTCTTACGTGGCCGTGTGTGTCAGAGACAGATCCAGCTTTCCCCAGCAGCCCTCCCTCACTAGTATTTCCTCACGTCTTCTCTCCTTTCTGTCTTCATCCCCCTCTCCTGGGGCTGAGGGGGCAGACTCTGCAGCTGCCCGCAGCCCCTCCCTGACCCACAGGTAGGTGAGCTGGTCCCGCAGGCGCCTGCGATGTGGGGGCGCACACGCTGATGAGTCCTTTCAGTCTCCCCAGGAACTTCCCAGACTGCCCACTCGGTTACCCTGGTTACAGCCCACACACTCATAGATTCATCAATAAACCAAAGTTCGTTATTACCCAAAGAAATACTTTTTGCTTTTCTCTGGCAAGGAACAAAATATTCTCGCATTGAATTTGCTGCCCACTCACGCCCCTTGCCTCTGGTGCTCCAGTCTCCAGCCCCACTTTCTGCTTGCTGTCTCTCCCTCTCCCTTCCTCTCTCTCCCTCTCCCTCTCCCCGCCCCCTCCCTCCTCCCTCTCTCCCTCCCCTCCACCTCGCTTTCCTCTTATCAGATTCCGGGTCTGTGGAGCAGTAAATTGAGGAGGCTGGAGCAGCCAGCAGCAGGCCTGCCCGGGGCTCAGAGCAAGGCATCTGGCTTCTCCCCCAGATGCTACGTGGCTCCTTGAAGACCTCAGGCTGCAGGCTGCGTGCTTCCAGAGCATGTGTACGTAAAGGGTACTGACGGGACGCCACAGGCCATCTAGTCCAACTCCTCCCGCTGAGAGGAATCTGCGAGGCTAAGAAAGAAAATAAACTATTTGTGAGTTTCACAGACACCAAAGTGACCCCCGCCAGTGACGCTGGGGGGCATCAGGCAACAGGGCTGGAGGACTGAGCACATGGGTGCAGGGGTTCACACCCACCTGACAACGGCTGAGACACACCCTCGAGGGCCAGTTCCGCCTGGGAGGCCATCTGCTTGCTATCTGTGCTAAGTGCCTGCATCTCAGATGCTTGCGTCAGGTGCCCAGGAAAGGTGTTCTGACGCCCATCGGCAAGGCCGCATCCAGCGAACTCTGAGTAAAGACGCGGCCGCAGAGAACAGCACAGCAACCTTTCCAGCGCAGTTGTCCTCAGGGATGCAAGCAGGCCCACGCCGGCTCTGGCTCCATTTCCGGGGGACTGTGGCCACCGGGTCTGTGCCTCCAGGACAGGCTGTCCTCGCCTGAGGGGCTCCTACTCAGGGAAGCTGGCTGCCAGTGCACCGGTCATCAACGCTGCTGGAGCCCCAGGAAGAGGAGGCTCCTGCTCCATCGCTTCAGGGAGGATGGAGCATGCTCTGTCCTCAGGGTTGAGAGACCAGCTGAGATCTGATACAAGCATCAGGACGACAGTGCACGGCTCCGGCCTCTTTTCTGGATTCAGACGTAAGTACCTGAGACCTTTCAGGGACAACACCACGGCCCTAAGCAAAGGGGGTCTGGACACTCCGGCTCAGTCTTAAAAGAGGCCAAACACACGAGGGCCCAGCAATAGGAAAAATGGAGAAACATTTAGAAAGCAAGTATCTAACCTAACGGTCCTGATTCCACTCACTCAAGGGACTCGGCCATCCACACGGTGACAGCTCACTCAGACAGAGGCCCTGCCCAGCTCAGCCAGCGCCTCCGCTCCTCTGCCCGGGTGGACGTGGTTGTGAGCAGATCTCTGTCCTGCTGGGGACTGTTGTGTCTGGTTCTGTCCTCACAATAACTGGGTGTTGCCCACGGGCTTTCTTTCTTCCTGTTGGGTGAGTCCAGGTCTGTCCCTCTACTGCCCACTCGGACACCCCAGAGCCCAGGCTGCTCTGTGCCCTGTACTGGGAGACAGGCAGGTGCCAAGGGCTTAGACAGTTGGGGGGTCATTGATCTATGAGGACCAGCGTCTGAGATCCACCATCCCTCTCTGCAGAAAACCGTGTGTGCACATGCACACGGCATCAGTGCACATGCACATGGCCTCTGCCCTAACTTCATGCAATGAGTGCACTTTGGATGAAAGATCTAGTGACTTGGCTGAGGGGGGCATAGGAGAAGTAGGGTGGTCAGGGGCACCAGCACCCTCGTGGCAGCAGATGCCACCTGAGCTGGCTCTGGGTGGCAATGCTCAGTACAGCAAGAGAATTTTAAAAAATGTGTAAAAGTCTTTAAAGTGATTTCACGTGGTGATGGCTGAATGAGAAAACGGGCCAGTTCCATCAGCAGGACAGCGTTGCCACCTCTGCCTAGTGCCTCGGCGTAGGAAGGATGGGCGTGGGAGACCTCAGGCCAGGCTGCAAGCCAGGCTCATCAGGCTGACGTGGAATGGGAGGAGGGGTCGAAGAGATGCCAGGTCCCCCAGCGTCAGGTTTGCAAGCCTTTTGAAGACTGAGCGAGGAAATAAGGAAAAACGGAAAAGGTTTGCAGCTCATTGGTGTTAAGAGAAAAGATGTATCTTGTGGAAGTTCCCAGTGGTTCTCTGTCAGGAGGGATGTCGCCATGGGAGTTTTCGGCGGGGGAAGGCGGTGCGGGGGGTTTGGTGACAGCTCACAGATATTTGTGCTCTGGTGCTGAGGGCTCAGCTGCAGAGCGAGGGAACAGACGGTGGTCAGTGCTGCTCATTTGGAGTCTCGGTTTGCAAACTATCGCTTCCCTGATCCTGCGGTGCCAGCCAGGTGCCAGGACCCTGACACAGAGTCGCAGGCCATCAGCACAGACGTGTTCACTGTGGAGCCAGCTTCCTGCACAGTCTCAGACAACGGAGAAGCAGCTGGACAGCCAGTTCGTCTTGGAGGAAACCATTTTTTTGTCCTATACAATGGGGGCCAAGGGCAAATTTATAGGTTCTGTGATGACTAAGAAAAAAGCTATTCCTAAATGATTTTTTGAGAAATGGCTCCCATTTTATTGATATAGTATCATTACTCAAGACAATTTTAAGATAATTTATTTGTAAGTTTTTTATGGCTTAGGAATACAGAGAGCTTAATTACAGTTATGTTTTCCTTAATTTAAGAGAATGAGTTTTAGAGAGGGAGGAAGGGAGAGAGGGAGAAACATCAAATCCACCCCAACTGGGGATTAAACCCAGAACCTAGGTGTGTGCCCTCATGGGGAATCAAACCCGAGACCTGGCTGTGTGCCAACATGCCCAGCAGCTGGGACCCCCCGGGCATGGCTCCCATTCTGAGTAGTGTGACGTGGGTGCATGCCAGCCCTTGTCCTCTCCGCCTCCTTCGCTGGACTCAGGGATGCTCATCCTGCGGTTCGGAGGTGAAAATAATACTGCTCCCCACAGCAGTGCTGATTCGATGATTTGCTCGCTGTGTCAGCATGAAAGGAGGGTGCTCCTGAGGAGGGCACTTGGGACGTGGGAGGTGCCAAGGGCCTGCTCACCAGGCATTGGGAGGACCTCGCTCCCCAACCCCCAGGCATCTGGGAGGGTCGTGTGACCCGTTCCAGCCAGTGGACTTGGCGGGGGAGGAGGTCAGCCCATAGCTGAACATTGAACTGCCAGGGTCAGACCCTCCAGGGGGTCTTCTGTTACCAAGGTAACAGTAGAAGCAGGTGCAGGAGGCATCCACCCTCAGGTTGGCTCCCTGGACCACTGTGATGGCCTGCGTGGTGAGCAGGGTCTCGCCCACCTGAATGGTCACGGCGTCAGCAGAGAAGCCGCTGTGGTTTGACCGCTGAAGCCCGGGGAGCGGCGGTGACGCGATGTGTGCTAAGCCGTTCCAGCTGCGACAGAGAGAAAGGTACTAGGAATCACTGCGAGCGGCTCTCAGAGCCTCCACGGCAATCCCAAGGCAGCCGCCCGGCTTTCGTGCTCCGTGGTTTCAGGTGCAGGAGGCCTCAGTGGCCGTGGTCAACCTCAGTCCATGAACATTAGATGGGAAAGTCTAGGAGTAAACAAGTCACAGGTTCTAGATCGTGTGCTGCTGAGCTGGTGTGCGATGGCCGTCCCGCTCTGTCCGCTGCGGCCCGATCCACGCCCTGCCCAGGGCCCCTGGCCGCCGTCACTTGGCCACCGTCTGTGCTCTCAGACGGCTGCTGTGCTGCCCAGTGCTGTGTTCAGGCCACTCAGCGATGCCCCTGGTTTCGGAGCAGCCGGCCCTGCACCATGCGTGTGTACTAACAGGAACAGACTCGGTGTGCACTAGCACAGGTGCAGCACTGCTTGAGGACTCAGCCATCCCCTGGGGGTCGCGGAGTGATCCCCCGAGGATAAGGGGGAAACAACTGTACTAGTGTCAATCCCTTAAAACCACCCTCTGAGGCCCTGGCAGGTGTGGCTCAGTGGGTTGTAGTGTCCTCCTGCACACTGGTTCCATTCCCAGTCAGGGCACATACCCAAGTTTGGGGTTCAATCCCCAGTCGGGGTGCGTGCAGGAGGCAACTGACTGATGTTTCTCTCTCACATTGATGTTTCTCTTTCTCTCCCTCTCTCTTTCTCTCTCTCTCAAAACATCAATAAAAACACACACAAAAGCCTACCCTATGACATAATTATCAAAATGATCCTATTTTATAGATGAGGCAACTGAGACACTGTGATAAGTAAATAACAAGTTCACCCAATTGAGAGGTGTTAGAATGAAGACTTGAAGCTAAGTAAATGTATTCCCTGGTTTGGTGTTAGCCAGATGACCTTCTACCAGCGCTCTCGCTGTGCCTCCCAGGCGCTCCGTCTTTAGCTGGTAATTGCGGACCAGAGACATTTAACTCCAGCCAGTTTCCTCTCCTAATGAAACCTTACAGAAGCTTTCCAAGTGGAGCGAACGTTCAGGGAATATCTATTATGAGTGCGGCACTCCACCTCGTAAATTTTACATGTATTTTCCACTTATTTCTCCTTGAAATCCTTTCCGTGTATGACATTCTTACCCTCCGTTTATAGGAAAAAGAAGGACGGGGGAAGGAGCAACGTGCCCCACTGAGCAGCCTGCAGGCGGCAGAGGAGTCCTGCTCTCAGGGACCGAGACTGGCTCTGCTGTTGGTGGAGATCCACACACATTAGCACGCAGACGAGGGGAGGCTGCTAAGCCGATTCTGTTAGGGTGGAGACAGCTGCTCAGGGGCTGAGGACTTCCGGGCTTCCGCCAGCTCTGGGTTCTTGGCTGTGGGTGAGTGTCTCCTGTGCCGGTTGCGCGTGGGCTGAGCTCCGGCTGGCCCAGCAGCCCCGAGCTGGCAGCAGCACCGTGCCTGCCGGCTCCAAGGGGATGGGCAGCATGGACTCCCAAACACACCCCAAGTGACACAGCACGAGCCACAAACACCATCCACTAGGGCTCTGGGTTCCCCTAAAGATCCCATCTTGTCCTGGCCAGTGTTCCCAATGGGTTGAGCATTTTCTGGTGCACAAAAAGGTTGCTGGCTCGATTCCTGGTTAGGGCACATGCCCAGGTTGTAGGCTCGATGCTAGTGGGGGGCGTGCAGGAGGCAGTCAATCCAATGATTCTCACATGGATTTTCTCTCTTTCTCTCCCTTCCTCTCTCTCTTAAAAAAAAAAATCTTAAAAAAAGAAAAGGCTTCTATCTTGAACACCTAATTCTCCGCCTCTAGGAGAAGCCACAGGGGCACCAGGTCCATGCCGGCCTGCTCCCCTGCTCCTGGGTGGGTGGGGTGTCAGCACTGCGGGCACCTGTCTCCTGGGTGCTTCCCTACCTGTGCATTCTCACGCTCCAAGACAAAAAGCATGCGTGCACAGTTTCACACTCTGTCCTTGTCCATGAAGCCAGCATCATGCTCAGCTTCCTCAGCAATCCCGACTCATGCTCCATGTGAGCAGACGGCCACGGGCACCCGTCAGACAAAGAGGCCTGGGCCCTGCTCTCCCCGCCCCCCACACCGGGCTCGTCAGTAAAAATCCTCCTGGCAGCGCCTGGCTCCGGCTGTGATAACCATGCATTTCACCTCCACACCAGTCAGCCTGAGGCCTTGCCCTTCCCTTCCCTGAACTTGGACGTGTCTCTGCCAGTGTCTCAGCTGCTGACACCTCCCTCCGGGTGGAAACCTCACCGCTGCTGCACAGGAGCTTGTCCAAGCATAGACCAATTGCCACCTCATCCCTCCAAAGCAGGAAGGTCTGAGGTTCCGCCCGGGGCGGGGTCTCACTGGGTGTGTGCAGCTGTGTCCTGGTGGGAGAGGATGGGGGTCACTGACATGAGACCAGTGTCCAATGTCCTTGTCTTCCCTGTGTCTCAGGGCCAGGCGTGGGGTCAGCGAGGCAGCTCTTCCTGTCAGGGGTCCACTGGAAGGTGTGTATACTGCCAGCTTCATTAAACAATTTTAAAATTTTATTGACTTTTTTGAGAGAGAGACATGGATTTGTTGTTTCACGTAGTTATGCATCACTGGTTGGTTCTTGTATGTGCCCTGACCAGGGATGGAACCCACAACCTTGGCGCATCAGGACAACGCTCTCACAGCTGAGCTACGGGCCAGGGTCTGAGCCTCTCCCTTTTACATTTCTCGGGGTCACTGCCACGTCTGTATTGAGCCTCGGTAGCAGGAGCTGAGTGTCTCTGCAAGCTGAGGGCTGATTACATGAGAGACAGCTGCTTTCATGCCAGACATGTTACTGATTTTTGTAGATCAATGATCATGTCACCATGAGGATAAGAGCATGTTAATTGAAAACATAAAAATGAAAAGGTGCTTTTTACAGTAGCTGAGATGTGGAAGCCACCTAAGTGTCAATAGACAAGAGCGGAGAAGGGGGGGTGGGTGCATGCAATGGAGTGTGACTCAGCCGTAGAAAAGAATGAAATCTTGCATCTGCAGCAACAAGGAGGGTATTGTACTGAGTGAACTAAGTCAGACAGAGGAAGACACGTGCCATATGACTTCATTTACATATTGATCTAAAGAACAAAATAAATGAACAAAATAGAAACAGGCTCATCGACACAGAGAACAGATCGATGGAGGCCACAGGGGAGGGGACTTTGCGGGGAGAGTGAAAGGTGAAGGGATTGAGAAGTACCACTTGTTGGTTACAGAATCGTCATAGGGGTGTAAAGTACATCACAGGAAATACGGTCACTAATATTGTAATGGCTAAGCATGGGGTCAGGTGGGCACCAGACCTACCGGGAATCCTGTGTAAAGCATATGACTGTCCAGCCACTGTGCTGTGCCCTTGAACTAATATAAAATAATATTGAATATCAACAGTAATTACATTTTTAAAAAGGAAAAAATGCCTTTCCAAGGTTTACATATCCCAGCTGATTCCCTGTGCCTGGCGTCAGCAGTCAGGTGTGGGTTCCATATCAGGTGCAGACCGCCTGCTGGTCCCCAGGGCACGCACTCCAGTGGGTTCATGGCAGGTGCTGGAAAACAGACACATTCCTCTTTAAAATCTGATATATAATCGACATGGAACATTATATGGGCTTCATGTGTACAACACAATGATCCAGTATTTGCGTACATTGTGAAATGATCACCGTGATGTCTAGTTACCGTCTGGCGCCACACGTAGTCACAAACACTTTTTCTTGTGGTGAGAACCTTTACAAGCTATGATCACAGCAACTTTCAAAAACGCTGCACAGTGTTATTAACTATCATCGCCGTGCTGCGCATTACGTACGCACGGCTTACTGATTTTATAACTGGAGTGTGCGGACCCCTCGCTCATTTCACCCGCCCCAGATGCTTCCATCTGAGCTTGGCTGTTCGCGTGCTTTTAAGATTCCACTCCTGAGTGAGATCACGTGACATTTGATGCCTCTGTCTGAGTTAGACCCCTCAGCATGAGATGCTCCAGGGGGGTCCAGCCGTGGCAAATGGCGACACTTCCTTCCCGCTTTCTTAGGGGTGAAGGATTGTTGGCTCCTGGGAGCCGAGGCCACGCGTCTCTCTCTGAGTCAGTGTTTCCTTTTCTTCCACAAGAGCCCAGAAGTGGGCTGTCTGGGTCCTGTGGTAGCTCTAGTTTTCATTTCTTGAGGAGTCTCCACACTGTGTCCCATAGTCCCTGTGCCAGTTTCCATTCCCACTAGCAGGGCCCGAGGTCCCCGCTCCACTGCCTCGCCAGCGCTTGTCGTGTCTGTATCTCTGAGGACGGCTGTTCTCACAGGGGCTGTGACAGCATCTCCCGCTGACGAGTGCTGGTGAGCGCCTTTCATTCACCGGCTGGCCATCTGTTTGCCTTCTTTGGGAAAAAATCTATTAAAATCCTCCGTCCATTAAAAAAAATCAGATTGTTTTTTCGTTTTGAGTTATATGCATTCCGAGTACAGTGAAGCCTCGCTTTGCGAACTTCATCCGTTCCGGAAGGCTGTTTGCAAGCGGGGTCATCTTTTCCCACTAGAAACAGCATAAATGGAATTAATCCATTCCAGACCCCAAATGACCCCATTTTAACCTTTCTGTACACACTGCATGTCTACTGTACTGTTTAATCTATAAACAAACACTTCAAAAACAAAAAGCACATGGACTGTAAACAAAAATTTAACAAAAAGGAAATGTACAGTCAAAAATGAAAATTTAATAATAATTATAAGCAGCAACTAAAGCAAAAAAACACAAAAATGTTCACAGTGTCAATATTCACAGCACAAGTTCCTGAGATGTTAACAGTGGGAACCGACTCATATTTGCGCTTTCTCTCCTTCGTCGCCCGGGAGACACGCGGCTGGCCCCACCGGTGTCAGCTGG
This sequence comes from Murina feae, assembly GCA_004026665.1. Taxonomy (NCBI): domain Eukaryota; kingdom Metazoa; phylum Chordata; class Mammalia; order Chiroptera; family Vespertilionidae; genus Murina; species Murina feae. Next base: position 13,334 of record PVJC01032206.1, read on the forward strand.
AAAGGGCTGTCAGGCTGAGAAGCGAGTTGTTCTCAGCGTATGACTTGCAAGTCATATTTCCTCCCGTTCCAGAGGCTGCTTCTCACTTGCTGACGATTTCTTCTGTGGCGCAGAGGCTTTTCATCGGGAATAGTCGCACTTGCTTCTTTCTGCTTTTGTTGCCTTTGCTTTTGGTGTCAAATCCAGAAAGTCATCCCCAAGAATCAGCCAGGAGCACGCTGCTGGTCTCCTTCCAGGGGTTACTGGGTTCAGGTCTCGAGTTCCAGCTCCCATCGCCATGCGTGGATGTGGTGTGTGGTGTATGATAGGTGCCAGTTTCATTCTTCTGCATGTGGTGGCATCGTTTATTGAAGGCTTGCCCTTGCCCCATTCTATCTTCGTGGCTCCTTCATGATAACAACATATGAATGCCAACAGCTGTGACTGGTTTGCACTCTCATTCCTGAAAGCAGCTGCTTTTTCCTGGCTAGGAGTTAGCCTACGGAGCAGGCGAGGCTGCCTGTGGAACAATGAGTGTTACCACTCATTCGTTCTCTCGCACGTGGCTGTGGATTACACAGTGTGTACCTAGGAGGTGGGGGAGTACACGCACAGCAGTGTGTGCCTGCAGGGCTCAGGAGGGTCCATCCCTGGGGGCAAGGCCACATCGGCTCTGCTTGAACCCCTGACCGTATCTGCAGGGCAGCTGCGCCCCAGCACCCCTAGACTCACTGGCTCCACTGAGGCCGGCTGCGGCGGCTGCTACCGATTTGAACTTTCTCCCCTGCTGTCTGGGGCTCTTTTGATAACCCCCTCTTCATGACGTCTTAGCCCCACTTTTCACTTAGGTGCCCCTTCAACTCAGAATCCTACCTCAGCGCCAGCCAGGGGCTTGGGCACACAGCTGCCCCCCAGGCCCCTTGGCGATGCCTGTGCGTCGCTAGCCCTCCATGCAGCTGGGCTGTGATGACCACCAAGGCCTTTGCCTTGTTTTCAGAACTCAGTTCTGGGCCAGGGTCAGAGCCTCCTTCCAGGTCCACAGCCTCGCCCAGCCCTCTCTGCTGACCGCCCTGCCCAGCTCCTCGGGCCACCCCACAGCAGACCCCGGGCGTGGGGCTCAGAGGCAGCTGGTGGGTTAAAAAGGCCTCAAATGCTGGGAACCTGGAAGGTGCCATCATTTCTCTAAGGACGACCTGTACTCGGCAGGAACCAAGAAGAATGAGCAGCCCGGGGCTAAGTCCTCAGCTCCCTCTGTAGATTGCTATGATCCCACCCAGTAGGAGTGCAGCCCAGAGTGTGAGCCCAGGCCCCGTGACCAGGCGTGCCACCTAGGGCTTGTTTATGTTCCTCTTTGAACCTCAGTTCCTTCATCGAAAATGGAGACTAAAAATGCACCTGCCTCACGGATTGGCAGGAAGAGAAATACGACAATGTCTGTAAGGCACTGGCACCTGTGGGATTCATCGTCACACGCTGAGCCTGGCCACAGTAGGCATCACCATCTGTAATTAAAGGGCAAAAGCAGCTGTTGCTAAGTTAGCTGACTTTCAGACAAGTGATGGCTCTGATTTCTGCTGAAACGTGGTTGCTTTCTCTCCTAAAACAACTAAGTTTTTCATGAAGGACAAAGATTTTTGTTTTCATTTTTGAATCTTCTTGAGGTGTTTCATGCAGAAGCTGGAGTAAATGCTGGGTGAGGAGGACTGGATGGCTTGCAAATGTATCAACTTAGATGATCAGTCTTGCAGAATAAATGGATTTTTCTTTTGTACGATGTCAGCAAAAGCTACCCTGTTTCCATTTTGGTTTCGCCCCTGCTTAGTATGGGAAGCTTGCTAATGGTTCACAGGCAGGGCATTCAGCTACCTTGGATCACAGAGCAAGGAAATTCCTCCTCCTCAGTATTTCACTCCCGCCAGCTGTGTCAAGGTGAGTGTGCCAGTTCCAAAGGAACACGACTTTGTCACCTTAGTAATCTTCCTGGTTAACAAAGAGGGAAGTCAGGATTGGGCCACAGTTTTAGGGAATTAAAAAATACTGTATTGCTTTCATTTTACGTATTTTTATGTTTAACGTCTATTTTTGTTAAACTGGTTTGTAAAATACCATTTGTTATTTAAAAATTTTTAATTAAAAAATGAGCCATTTATACAAAAATATTATTTAATCAATAGTAGCATAGTTGATACCCATGTACAAAAAGTGTGAAGATGTAACTGAATAGCTTTAATTTGGTAGGAGACTGGGCTCCAGGGCCTGCCCTGCCTCCAGGCAGCACAGTGCCTATTGGTGAGGGCCGAGGGCCTGTGGGGTGGGAACAGGGTGCAGTGCGCACGCTCCCCGCCTCGCTGCGGCCTGCCACCTCCCTGGGCTGCAGAGAACAGGAAAGAACTAGAGAAGAAAATGTGATGAAGCAGGAATAAGATTATTCCTTCCAGATGGTCCCGACATGGCATATGTTTTCTCAAAAAAAAAAATTGAAAAATGATTCTCTGAAAGGAAAGGCAGCAGTGGGAGAGCATCTCCTACCACTTCGCCGAGCAGTCAGGCCTCTGGGTCCGGCTGCTGCCTTATTCATGGGCTGCTTTTGTTTTTGATTTTTCCTCTCGCTCGTAGAAGCAGGCTCCTCTCCAGCATCTACAGGAGAGTTTTGCTTTATGAATTATTTCTCTCTCTTCCTTTTGCTGCTCTAGGCTGTTCTGAGACGTGTTTCCATTACCTCAAAAGTATTTGCCGAGAGACTGAAAAAATTCCATCCCCGAGTTTGATAAAACATTTCCCGGCAGAAGCCTCAGAGGACAGCATTGCAGCCCGAGAGGACCCGCTCGCAGAACCTACACCTGCGGTGCTATGCTAACCCGAAGGCAGCTGGGACTGGATTCTATTCCCCTAAATGCGGAACCCCAACAATGTCCACTGAGCGACAGGCCTGTGGCTCTATTGGACTCTCATTACTCATGTTTTATTAACTGTTTCTGGGAAGGCTGAGACTTAGCGGTGTTTCCTGGCGGGGGCAGTGCTCAGCCCACAGGAACTAAGGAGTGGGGGTGGGCAGAGAGCACCTCAGGCACATCCAGCTGGTGCACCATGTTCTGATGGCGCACGTACCTTGGGCCCAGGCAGACTGACGGACTTACCCCAGGTTACACCACATGGTTGCCCAGAGCCAGAGCAGGACCCTCACCTGCCTTCTGGGGGACTCCCCACCACAGTGCTCCCCTTGGAGGCCCCCTGGGCTTGGGAGCCTTTTAATGCCCTTGACACATCAGTCTTAACAATCTCTGCCGTTGCTTAAAAGAGAGCAGGCCTTGGCCGCTGCGGCTCGGTTGGTTGAGCCTTGTCCTGCGCACTGAAAGGTCGCCGGCTCGATTCCTAGTCAGGGCACATGCTCAGGTTGCGGGTTCAGTTCCCGACCAATCGATGTTTCTCTCTCACATAGATGTCTCTCTCTCTCGCCCTCCTCTCTCCCTCTAAAATCAATAAAAGTATATTAAAAATAAATTAATTAAAAGAGAGACAGGCCCTGGCTAGGTAATTAGTTGGTTAGAGCATCGTCCAGATTCACCAAGATTGTGGGTTCAAAGCCCAGTCAGGACACATAAAAGAAGCAACCAATGAATGCATGATTAGGTGGAACAACAAACTAATGCCTCTCTCTCTCTCTCTCTCTCTCTCTCTCTCTCTCTCCCTCTCCATCTCTCTCTCTGAAATCAGTTTAACACATATTAAAAGGAGGTGGTTCTTTCCCATTAGCAGTGCCAAGCCATCCATTGCCCTGTACTCAGCTTCTGTGAGACTCCACAGCGCATCCTGTTTGAATCCTGAGCATAAACATGCACTTTCCGTCAAGAACTTCTGTAACTGAGATCAAAGCTGGCACTGGGGCTTTCTCAAGAGTTGTGTTTCTTTCATTTCCTTTTTCAGGAAATTGAACTTGAGGAAATTGCATGTCCAGCTGCTGAGTGCCAGGCTGTCCCTGTCTTCAAAGGATGTCCTGTCACATCCCTTCCTTTGATAAACAGTCAAAGGCGCAGCACTTACTGCTGCAGGGAAGGGGGTGGGAATGGTCATCAGGGCGAAAAGAAAACATTCTGACACATATAAAATAGTCTCTTAATTTGATGGGTGGGTTCTGCATAGAGGCATGGACTTCGTTTTCCAAGATAACTTATGTCTGCAAATGGATACTTCACCTCCGTAACTCTAAGCTCGCCCTAAGTGTTGTGCCAGGATTACATACTGCGCTGCCACTTTCCTATGAAGCCATCGTACTCGTCACTAGTGTTACAGACGAAGAGCAGTTGCTATTCGCAGTGTAAGAGGGGCCCCCGCATTTCCTGCCTCTGAACGGCACTGGCTTCGTGGCCACAGCCTGAATCTGCCCCATGCCAGGGCCGTGGCACCTGGAAGGCCATGAGGTTCCGGAGGGGCCAGCGAGCTCCCTCCTCCCATCACCCCGCTGTCCTCAGTAAGCCATCGCTGCGGTCCTCAGAGCATGGCGAGTGTGACCTTGAAGGCGCATGCATGCTGCTCAAAACAAAACACACAAGGTCATTTATTTTGTATTTCATGTCTCTTGCCAGATATTATTTTTATTATTATTTTAAAATATGTTTTTATTAATTTTTTTAGAAAGGAAGGAAGAGCGAGGTAGAAAGAGACAGAAACATTGATGAGAGAGAAGCATCCATCGGCTGCCTCCTGTACACCCCCCATTGGGGATCGAGCCCACAACCCAGGCCTGTGCCCTGACAGGAATTGGACCGGTGACTTCTTCCGTCGTGGGTCCATGCTCAACCACTGAGCCACGGTAGCCGGCCTCATTGTTATTTTTATGTGTGTGTGCATGGCATCAGAAGCAAGTGGCTTCCCTTTCTCCTGGACTCTTCACATTCTTTACCTCCATCTCCTGTTCAGCCAAACAGCAGCCTGAGTAACTGTGTACACATATCCCGAGTAACTCTGGGCTATCTGGTGTTTGGTTTATGATATCTGAAAATTCAAAATGGCAAGCGCACAGGCCAAGCCCATTTTTTTTTCACTTGAAGCTCTTTCCCTATTAGAATGACACTTTACAGAAACACACTTCTTCCTGGTCTGCTCTTGAGTTTATCTGAAAGGCCCTGTGCAGATGAACTCAGAAGAGAGGCAGTCCAAGAATTTAACTACCTTGTCAGTAGAAAGTCATTAAAGTAACAAAAATTTCCCATAATTCAAGAGGATGTTTCTTCCCACAGCCGCCGAGTGGCCGGTGCATTGGAGCTGGAGTAGGTTCTAGGAAATAGGAATACTGATGCACATTGTGTCTGTTTTTCTTTTTAAATATATTTTATTGATTTTTCACAGACAGGAAGGGAGAGGGATAGGGAGTTAGAAACATTGATGAGAGAAACATGGATCAGCTGCCTCCTGCATACTCCCCACTGGGGATGTGCCCACAGCCAAGTTACATGCCCTTGACCGGAATTGAACCCAGGACCCTTCAGTCCACAGGCCGATGCTCTATCCACTTAGCCAAACTGGTTAGGGCTGTGTCTGTTTTTCATAGGAAGATGATGTACCATCTACATCTTTGATTTCTACCCAGCACTTTCCACCCAGACTTAGAAAAGTTGCAATATTTTCAGATATATAGCATCTGCAGATATAATTTCATTGCCATTATTTGCCAACCTCACAATGGTCCCTGATTGGACTAATCACTTAGTATTCCATCCTTCATCACAGCTGTTTCTGTAAGTTCTACTTCCAAACGAAGCGCTGAGTAAATGATGGAGCACTCTGCCACTGTGCTGTCCCGTGTTGGTGCCACATCACCAGTACCTGCAGAGATACTGTTGGCAGATGTATGCAGGTGCACTTGTTTAAAATACACACACACACACACACCCCAGAGGCCCAGTGCACGAAATTCGTGCATGGGGAGGTGGGGGAGGGGAAGGGCAGGCGGGGAGGTCCCTCAGCCCAACCTGCTCCCTCTCCAATTTGGGAGCCCTCAGGGGATGTGCTACTGATGGCTTGGGCCCACACCACGTGGTTCTCTGCTCTCTGCGGGGCCTGTCTGCTCCACACCACGGGGATGTGCAAACAGGCCCTTCTGGGTGCTGCCTGAGGGCCTGATTGCCTGCTCCCTGGGCGCCCTGCAGGTCCTGATTGCTTGTTGCCTCATTGCCACAGCCACAGCTCAGCAGTCCCTGCTGTGTGCTGCCTGTGCCCCACTTGCCTGCTCAGGGGTCACCACAGTGACCTCCCAGAGATTTCTTGCTCCCCCTTCGCAGCACAGCAGGCCCTGCTGTGTGCTGCCTGAGGATCCCAGCAGGCCCTATTGTGTGCTGCCTGTGGGTCCCAGAAATTCGTGTGGGGTGGGGGCAGATCCCTCAGCCCGACCTGCACCCTCTGTCATGTTCTGGGACCCAGGCTGCTCCGGGCCTAGGCACAGACCTACAGTTCCATGGGTCATGATGTTCCCATCACTGTTAATCAAATTCTTGAGGAATTTGTAACATAAATAATACAATGATTAATAAATAATAATACAAGAAAAAAACTGTTTTGTGTATTCACAACTGTAAACCTACTTTTGTCCACCCCTGTATAATCCTCATATATAAAAAGCCAAGGGCCATCACGACTGAAACAACCAGACAGATGACCAAACAGCAGGCTGTGTGAAGTGACCAGGCCAACAGGGGGTGACCAGGCTGGTGAGAGGAGGGGCAGTTGGGGGTGACCAGGCTGGCAGAGGGGGGCAGTTGGGGGCAACCAGG
>PVJC01032207.1:0-20084 GCA_004026665.1 Murina feae
CTTCCCACCCCCCAGTGCCCGAACCCTGAAGGGGCTGTGGGCAGCCTGAAAATGGCTCTCAGCCTCTCACCCAGGCTGGCCAAGCATGCCAGCAGGTGGACATCTCCCCCGAGGTGTCCCAGACTGCAAGAGGGCACAGGCCGGGCTCAGGGACCCCCACTCCCCGAGTGCACAAATTTTTGTGCACCGGGCCCCTAGTATATCAATAATAACTTTAAACATAAATGGACTAAATGCTCCAATCAAAAGACATTGAGTGGCTGAATCAATAAGAAAATATGATCCATATATATGCTGTCTACAAGAGTTCCACCTCAGAACAAGGGGACTGAATGCCCAGACTGAATATGAAGGGATGAAAAATATCTTCCAGGCAAATGGAAATGAAAAAAAAAAGCTGGGGTGTCAATACTTATATCTGACAAAATAGATCTCAAAGTGAAGGCCATAACAAGAGATAAGAAAGGCCACTTCATACTAATAAATGTATCAATACAACAAGAGGAAAAAAACCTGGTAAACATATATGCAGCCAATACAGGAGTACTCAAATACAAAAAACAAACAAACAAAAACAAAAAACCTCCTGGAAAATATCAAGGGAGAGTTTGAAAACAATACAGTCATAGTAGGGGACTTTAATACGCCACTGACATCACTGGATAAATCCTCTAGACCAAAAAATCAGCAAAGAAACAGCAATTCTGAATGACTAACTAAATCAGATGTACTTAATTGACATCTTCAGAACATTTCACCCCAAAGCCACAGAATATACATTCTTCTCAAGTGCAAATGGAACATTTTCAAAGATAGACCACATATTGAGACACAGGCAAAGGCTCTCCAAATTCAAGAAGATTGAAATCATATCATGTATCTTCTCAGACCACAATGGCATAATATTAGAAATAAACTACAATAAAAACAATCAAAAAATTCAAACATTTGGAAGCTGAATAGTATGCTATTAAACAATAATTGGATTACCAAAGAGATAAAAGAAGAAATCAAAAACACTCTGGAAACTAATGACAATAAAAACACAACAATCTGAAACCTATAGAACACACAGAAAGCAGTCTTGAGAGGGAAGTTTATAGCTCTACAGGCCTACCTCAATAAACAAGAAAAACTGCTAATAAATTATCTATCTCTACAACATAAAGAATTAGAAAGAGAGCAACAAGAAAAGCCTAGAGTGAGCAGAAGCAGATAATAAAGATCAGAGCAGAAATAAATGACATAGAGACCCCCCCCCAAAAAAAAATACAAAAGATCAATGAAACCTAGAGCTGGTTCTTTGAAATGATAAACAAGATTGATGAACCTCTAACCAGGCTCATCAAGAAGCAAAAAGAGAGGACTTAAATAAACAAAATCAGAAATTAAAGAGGCAAAATAACAGCAAACCCCATAGAAATACAAAGGATTGTAAAAATTACTATGAACAACTCTGTTGCAACAAACTTAACAACCTAGAGGATAGAGACATATTCCTAGAAAAATACAACCTTCCAAAACTCAATCAGAAAGAATTTTAAAATCTCAATAGGCTGATAACTGTGGAGGAAATTGAAGCAGTCATCGAAAAGCTTCCAGTAAACAAAAACCGTGGTCCAGACTGCTACACAAGGGAATTTTGCCAAACATTCAAAGAAAAACTAAAACCTATCCTCCTCAGACTATTCCAAAAGATTCATGAGGAAGGAACATTTCCAAGCTCATTCTATGAAGCCAGCATTACCCTAATACCAAAACCAGATAAAGACAACACAAAGAAAAAGAATTATAGGCCAATATCCCTAATGAACTTAGAAGCCAAAATCTTCAACAAAATTGTAGCAAATCTGATCCAGCATTACATAAGAAAGATCATAAACCATGACCAAGTAGGGTTTATCCTGGTGATGCAAGGAAAACACAATATCTGCAAATCAATAAATGTGATACATCACATAAACATATTGAGAGATAAAAATCACATAGTCTTATCAATTGATGCAGAAAAAAAAACACTTGACAAAATCCAGCACTCTTTCTTGATAAAAACCCACAGCAAAGTGGAAATAGACAGATAATACCTCAACATAATAAAAGCCATATATGACAAACTTAAAGCCAACATTATACTCAATAGGCAAAAACTAAAACCATGTTCCCTAAGGACAGGAACGAGACAGTAATGCCCATTTTCACCACTCCTGTTCAACATAGTACTGGAAGTGCTAGCCATAGCAATCAGACAAGAAGAAGAAATAGAAAGTATCCATAAAGAAGTAAAACTGTCATTACTCGCAAATAACATAATACTATACAAAGAAAATCCTAAAGATTCCATAAAAAATTATTAGAATTAATAAATGAATTTGGCAATGAGCAGGATACAAAATTAACACCCAGAAATCTATGGCATTTTTATACAAACAATCCTATTTACCATTGCACCAAAAAATTAAGATACCTAGGAATAAACTTAACTATGGAGGTAAAAGACCTGTTCTCAGAAAACTACAGGACACTGAAAAAAGAGATCAAGGGAGACATAAACAGATGGAAGAACATACATGTTCATGGATTGGTAGAATCAACATCATTAAAATGTCCATACTACCCAAAGCAACTATAAATTCAACGCAATCCCCATTAAAATACCAACAGAATATTTCACAGACCTAGAATGAACTTTCCAAAAATTCATCTGGAATATAAAAAAAGCCCAAAGAGCTGCAGCACTCCTGAAAAAGAAGAGCAAAGTAGGAGGCATCTCAATACCAGATATCAAGATGTATTATCAAACCACTGTTCTCAAAACTGCCTGGTACTGGCACAAGAAGAGACATATACACCAATTGAATAGAATAGAGAACCTAGAAATCAACCCAAACCACTATGCTCAATTAATATTTGACAAATAACGCAAGAGCATACAAGGGAGTCAAAACAGTGTCTTCAATAAATTGTGTTGGGAAAATTGGACAGATAGATGCAAAACAATGAAACTAGACCACCAACTTACACCATACACAAAAACAAATTCAAAATGGATAAAGGACTTAAACGTAAGATGGGAAACCATAAAAAATTTTAGAGGAATCCACATGCAGCAAAATCTCAGACATATGCCGAAGCAATGTCTTCACCAATACATCTCCTAGGGCAATGGGAACTAAAGAGAATATAAACAAATGGGACTACATCAAAATAAAAAGTTTCTGCACAGCAAAAGAAACCATCAACAAAACAACAAAAAGCACACTGCATGGGAGAACATATTTGCCAGTTATCTCCAGTAAGGGTTTAATCTCCAACATTTACAGGGAAATCATACAACTTAACAAAAGGAAGATAAACAACCCAATAAAAAAATGGACAAAGGACCTAAATATACACTTTTTGAAAGAGGACATACAGAAGGCCAAGAGACATATGAAAATATGCTCAAAGTCACTAATCATTTGAGAGATGCAAATCAAAATGACAACAAGGTACCATCTCAAACCTGTAAGAATGGCTATCATCAAAAAAATCAACAAATAACAAGTGCTGGCGAGGATGTGGAGAAAAAGGAACCCTCCTTCACTGCTGGTGGGAATGCAGACTGGTGCAGCCACAGTGGAGAAGAGTATGGAATTTCCTCAAAAAACTAAAAATGGAACTCTCATTTGACCCAGTGATCCCACTTCTAGGAATATATCCCAGGAAACTAGAAACACCAATTAGAAAGGATTTATGCACTCCTATGTTCATAGCAGCACAATTCACCATAGCTAAGATTTGGAAACAGCCTAAGTGCCCATCAGCAGATGAGTGGATTCAAAACTGTGGTACACAATGGAATACTATCCTATACAATAAAAGGGTAATATGCAAATTGACCATAACAGCATAACGACAGGGAATGACTGGTCACTATGACACACACTGACCACTAGGGGCAGATGCTCAATGCAGGAGTTGCCCCTGGTGGTCAGGGCACTCCCACAGGGGGAGCTCTGCTCAGCCACAAGCCAGGCTGCCAGCTGCCAGTACAGCAGTAGTTGTGGGAGCCTCTCCTGCCTCAGCAATGATAAGGATGTCTGACTACAGCATAGGCCTGCTCCCCGCTGGCAAGTGGATATCCCCTGAGGGCTCCTGGGCTGCCAGAGGGATGTCTGACTGCCATCTTAGGCCCGATCCCTCAGGGAGCGGGTCTAAGCCAGCAGTTGGACATTTCCTGAGGGGTCCCAGACTGCGAGAGGGCACAGGCTGGGCAGAGGAACCCTCCCCCCCCCCACCCGAGTGCACAAATTTTTGTGCACCAGGCCTCTAGTGCTGCTATAAAAAGGAAGGAACTCACACCATTTGCAACAGTATGGATGGGCCTGGAAATCATTATGCTAAGCGAAAAAAGTCAGCTACAGAAAGATAAACATTACATATCTCACTTATTTGTGGAATATAATGAACAACATAAACTGATGAAGAAAAACAGATCCAGAGACAGAGAACCATAGATCAGACAGTCAAACCTCAGAGGGAAGACAGGGAAGGGTGGGGGGAATGGGAAGAGATCAACCAAAGAACTTGTATGCATGCATATAAGCCTAACCAGTGGACACAGTCACTATGGGAGTACAAGTGGGAGATGGGAGGTAATGGGGAGGGGGGTAAGGACACATATGGAATACCTTAATCAATAAAGAAAAAACCATTAAAATTATTTTTTTTTAAAGTTCCTGTAGTGATCTGGGTAAAACGGGAATAGGCAGCAGCAATGGTAAACATAAAGGGAAGTGGATGGATTGACTATTTTATTTTTTTTTCTGATGCACATCAAAATAAATGCACAACTAATAGAAAAAGTTTAAAGTCCCTCCATGTTTAGGTCCCATCCTTTGTGAGACACTGGTGTAGTGGTTCAAGTACAGGCTCTGAAGTCAGACTGCTTAGGCTTGAGTCCATCACCCGACTCATTGCCTGGCAGACATTTTGCAAGTTACTTTAGTTTTTAAAGTTTCTGTTTCTTTGCCTAGATAATGAGGAAGCTAATAGCTTTCTCATAGTTTTATTAGAAGTATTCAATAGGATGTTGTGTGTGCAGTACTTAGCACAGTACTTTGTGGATAACAAATAATGACTATTGTGTATTTGTAAACAATGTAATTCATGGAGATATCCAGGTTTTATTTTTTCTCACAGAAACCACATCAGCGTTATGTTAGCTATATAAATATGTTAGTACCCTTAAGAAGAAATAATATATTTTAATTGGACATTTAATAAACAAAATTAACATGCTGCAAATGTGGTGGTGTTTTCTAAATAATTTTAGTACTTCAGATTCAAAGTTCTGGGAGGTCTTTGCTCTCTTGCTCCACAGGTGAAATAACAACTGGAACTTACCCGAATTCTGCTTGTCAGAGAATCTACATGCAGTGGCATAAAACTAACACAGGTGCCGCCGCATGCTGACAAAGAATAAATAGAAGCACATGTTTTGAAAGGTACATAATACTTCACTTCTTAAAATACTACTTATGAAATGTGATCAGCTTTGTTCTGCAGATTGACACCTAACACATGGAGGAACTGCTGTTGGTACTACATGGCCATGCCACCTGGATTCCCTTATCTCACTTATTATTATTAACCATTTCAAAAACGTTTTGGAGATTTTAAAGAAAGAGATAGTTGTGATCTCTGCTTTGAGTGTGGTCCTGCTAGAAGGTCAAATGACTTTTTAAAGGTGCTTTTAGTGACATGTTATGTCTTAACTGATATTTCCATTTTGAAAACAACTGTCTTTTTGAGGAGCACCCAGAAAGAATGTTAGGGCTTATCCTATATAATAAAGATGCTCCGACTGGTAGGTTAGCTTGCTGTTGGGGTCTGGCCGATTGGGACTGAGCGAGATGGGCCAGATACACCCTGGAGCCCTCCCTCGGTCCCTCCCAGACCCAGTCATGCACCGGTGGGGTCCCTCAGTCTGGCCTGTACCCTCTTACATCCTGGGACCCCTTAGAGGATGCCAGAGAGCTCATTTCAGCCCAATCCTACAGGCCCACCCCTTGGGAGGGTGCCAGATGCATGTGCCTCATGGTTGGCGAGCCCTGCTGTGGCAGCGTGAGCCTATCCCAATCGGGACTGACCGGGCATGAGCCTGTGGCAAGCACAGTGGGCTGGGATGAGTGGGAGCAGCAGGTAGGAGCTGCAGGTGGCATTGGGCAGTGGGTTTAGGCCTGATCCCTTGCAGGTCACCCAGTGGTACCCCACCCATGCATGAATTCATGCACTGGGCCTCTAGTGTTTGAATAAAAACACTGGAACTTGCTTTCCAAACCCCCATCTTCTTCTTTTTTTCCCAGGGAAGAAATAATCTTGGAATGTGGAAAAGAAATTAGTTTGAGCATAGTAATTCTAAATAACCCAAGCTGATCTCTCTTAATCATGAGTTAATACAATAGTCAAAACTCCAATAATGTGAAATTTGCTGTTGAGAAATGGCACGTATGACATGCTCTGCCTGTACAAGGCAGATGGGTGGTCTGAAGGATGATTGTCCTGTAAAAACAGGGGCATGTACACACACGCCTCTGAGAACTTCTCGCGGAGGCCTTCCAGAAATGTCTGTCTGTGTCACCAACTCCAATTCTCCCAGTTAAAATTAAAGAGCCCCCTAAGTTTTCAAACTTTCCCTAAATAACACCAAATGTTGGGCTTACTTGACAGGCATCATCAACTATCATTTGAGAATAACCTCCCCAGCTTAATTCTGTGATACCCAGGAAGGGGTGCTTATTATTCAATGGCTTCTCTTTACTTCTCTTCCAAAATGCATGTGAAGGATTAAATTTCAAAACAGAGTCAAGTCCAGCCTCTTAGAAACACAGGATTGGGTTACCAACAAAATCTTTTTGAGAATCTAAATTCACCTGAGAATTCTTGCAAAGTGATCACCTAGTTTGACAGAGCTGGACCAAAGTTCATCTAGACTTGTGTTAGATGGAATATGAGGGTAATATTAGGAACAGTGTATTCTAACCCTGTTTTCCAAATATGTTCCCCTAAGTCTGAACAACACATGAGTGTTAGAAAAACTCTTGGAAACTAGTAAAAACTAGATTTCTCTACCTGGAGAAAGTATTTCTTATTCTGGACTCTTGTACTAGCTAAATTATTCTAAATATTAAAAATTATATGTGCCCTATTTATGGAGGATTTTATAGCTAAAATATAGAAATACCACGGTCAGAATATTTTATGAAAGAGCCAAAGCTCATAATAAATTAAGATTGATTTGCATGAAATTTTGCAGACATCCAGATGATAATATAAAAAGGGAAACAAACTTTGTTTGAACTCTGTAGTATTATGTTAGATTATCCTCTGTCTGACTCTATTCCTGTTCCTAATTTAACACCTGTAAGTTGCCGTGGAAATTTTATATAAAATGTACATTTCATATTGCAAAGGTAGGAAGTTCAAATTATATGAAACTCAGAATTTTATTAGAATTCCTTGGATTACGCCTTTCCCCAACCTTGAAAATGTGAGTAATTCGTTTTCTACCTTTTTTTTTTTTTTTGTATCATGTAGTGTTTGGCAGTAGTTAATAAAAATGGTCAGGAGAGCAGGAAGGCACTGCTAGAACTATAATCCATGGCAAAATAGTAAAACAGATTGCATTTGAACTTAATAGTCTTCTAATTCATTTTTTAAAACCAATTTCTCAAACAAATGGAAAAATTGGAGAAGCCTGCTGGTGGCTCCAATGATACTAAAAGCTGGAGATAAAGTGTTGCACAAGCCCAGGAAAGATGGATCTCTGTAGTGATGAGGTGGGTGCTTTTGGAGGTGTGCTTTTGTTACTCATTAGATTAGCTTTCTTCCTTCCCCAAATGGGACTTGTTGACTCATTGCTCAAAGGATATGAAAGCTGCCCTAACTGGTTTGGCTCCATGGATAGAGCGTCGGCCTGTGGACTAAAGGGTCCCAGGTTCGATTCCAGTCAAGGGCGTGTGCCTTGGTTGTGGGCACATCCCCAGTAGAGGGTGTGCAGGAGGCAGCTGATTGATGTTTCTAACTCTCTATCCCTCTCCCTTCCTCTCTGTAAAAAAATCAATAAAATATATTTTTTTAAAAAGGATATGAAAGCTAAAGCATCAGTTAGAGAAATTCTTTCTATATAATAATCCTAAGGAAATATCTCATCAACTGGCAGTTTCTGGCATGAGTAGTGGTTTGTGCACATACTTCACATAAATGTGCTTTGAATACTGTTAAGTGTCATGGAAAGTAATAGTATTATCATTTTTTGTTATTAATATTATTATGTAAAGTCCTTGTAGCAAAAATTAAAGTATCTACTTTCCAAACATATTGTGAATCTACTGCTGAGCTAGAGCTAGAATTTAGGCATTTTTCAAAACCTAATTTTCAGTGCTTGCGGTTACTTCATAAATTTCCTTTGGCATGAAAACACTTAAGTTTTCTTTTTCTCCTGAGTGCTCCAGGCAGTTCACCAGGTGTGCCATAGTCTCAACTGGCAGATGGCCACCAAGACTGACGATAATGTGATTCTTCCTCCACCCAATAAATGTAAATTTTCCATTCTTTCTTAATTTTTAAAAATTACTCTTTTTTAAATTAAATCTTTATTACTGAAAGTATTACATATGTCCCCCTTTCCCCTCATTGACCCTTTCTAGCCCACCCCACTCCTCATCTCAGGCCTTTACTACCCTATTGTCTGTGTCCATGGGTTATGTTCATATGCATACAAGTTCTTCACCTTCCCTCCCTTACCTTACTTCTGAGATTCCATAGTCTGTTCCGTGCTTCCATGTTTCTTGATCTATTTTGTTCATCAGCTTATTTTGCTTATTAGATTCCACATATGAGTAAGGTCATGTGATACTTGTCTTTCTCTGACTGGCTGATTTCACTTAGCATAATACTCTCCAAGTCCCTCCATGCTGTCTCAAAGGGTTAAGAGGTCCTTCTTTTTACTGCTGCATAATATTCCATGGTGTAAATGTAAAACTTTTTTATCCACTCATCTACTGATGAGCACTAGGGCTGTTTCCAGATCTTGGCTATTGTAATTGCCCTGCTATGAATATAGAGGGGCATATATTCTTTCTGATTGGTGTTTTGGTTCTATTAGGATATATTCCTAGAAGTGGAATCACTGGGTTAAGTGGCAGTTCCATTGTTAATTTTTTGAGGAAACTCCATACTGTTTTTCCATAATGGTTGCACCAGTCTGCATTCCCACCAGAAGTATACGAGGGTTTCCTTTTCTCCATATCTTGACCAGCACTTGCTATTTGTTGATGTGTTGATGGTAGCCATCATGACAGGTGTGAGGTGATACCTCATTGTCGTTTTAATTTGCATCTGTCTGATGATCAGTGACTTTCAGCATTTTTTTCATATGTCTCTTAGCCATCTGTATGTCTTCTTTGGAGAAGTGTCTATTTAGATCCTTTGCCATTTTTTAATTGGATTGTTTGTCTTTCTCTTGTTCAGTTATATGAGACCCTTATATATTTTGGATATTAACCTTTTATCAGATGTATCATTGCCAAATATGTTGTCCCATACACTGGTCTTTCTTTTCATTTTGTTGAGTCTCTTTGCTGTTCAGCTTTTATTTTTTTATTTTATTTTTTTTCCATTTGTTTATTTTCCCCATAGTTTCCTTTGTCCTAGGAGAAGTATCTGTAAACCTATTGCTATGAGAGACGTCTGAGATTTTGTTGCCCATGGTTTCTTCTAGAATTTTTAAGGTTTCATGACTTACTTTTAAGTCTTTTATCTATTTTGAGTTTATTCTTGTGTATGGTGTAAGTTGGTGGTCTAGTTTCATTCTTTTGCATGTACTTATTCAATTTTCCCAACACTATTTAGTGAAGAGACTGTCTTGACTCCATTGTATGTTCATGCCTCCTTTGTCAAATATTAATTGAGCATAATGGCTTGGGTCGATTTCTGGGTTCTCTGTTTACTCCATTGATCTATGTGCCTGTCCTTGTGACAGTAGCAGGCTATTTTGATTTCAGTGGCTTTCTAGTATAACTTGATTTCTGGTATTGTAATCCCTCCAATTTTGTTCTTCTTTCTCAAGATTGCTGCAGCTAATCAGGGTCCTTTTGGGTTCCAGGTAAATTTTTGGAGTATTTGTCCTAGACCTGTAAAATATGCCATTGTTATTTTAATAGGTATTGCACTGAATCTGTAGATTGCTTTGGGAATATGAACATTTAATGATGTTGATTCTACCAATCCATAAACACATTATATTCTTCCACTTGTTTATATCTTCTTCTGTCTCTTTTTTTCAACGTCTTGTTTCAGAGTATAAGTTTTTTACCTCCTTGGTTAAGTTTATTTCTAAGTATCTTAATTTTTTGTTGTTGTTGCAATGGTAATTAGGTTTGTTTGTTTAGTTTCTCTTTTTCAGAATTCATTATTGATGTATAAAAATGCAATAGATTTCTGGATGTTAATTTTTTATCCTGCTACATTGTTAAATTCCTTTATTAAATCTATTAGTTTTTTTGTTGGAGTCTTTACAGTTTTCTATGTACAATATCATGTCATCTGCGAATAATGAGAGTTTTACTTCTTCCTTTCCAAATTGGATGCTTTCTATTTCTTCATGTCTGATTGCTGTGGTTATGACTTCTAGTACTATAAGAGTGGGGGAAATGGACATAACTGTCTTTTTTCTGTTCTTGGGGGAAATGGTTTTAGTTTTTGCTCATTGAGTATGATGTTGGCTGTAGGTTTGTCATATAAGGCTTTTATTATTTTGGGATATGCTCCCTCTATTCCCAATATGCTGAGAGTTTTTATTAAAAATGGGTGTTGAATTCTGTCAAATTTTTTTTCTGCATCTATTGATACGATCATGTGATTTTTATCTTTCAATTTGTTTATGTGATGTATCACATTTATTGATTTGCAAATGTTATACCAGCCTTTCATCCCTGTAATAAATCCCACTTTGTCATGGTATATGATCTGTTTAATGTATTGCTGGATCAGATTTACTAAGATATTGTTGAGGATTTTAGCATCTATGTTCATCAGGGATATTGACTTATAGCTCTCTTTCTTTCCTTTTTTTTTAATTTAAATTCTTTATTGTTGAAAGTATTACATATATTGCCTTTCCCTCCCCCATTGACCTCTCCCTGGCTGCTCCCACCCTACCCCAGCACATGCCTTCATCCTCTTAGTGTCTGTGTCCATTTGTTATGCTTCTTTGCATGCATAAGAGTCCTTTGGTTGATCACTTACCCCCCACATACACACACACCCTCCCCTGCCTTCCCTCTGAGGTTTGAGGGTCTGTTCAATGTTTCTATGTCTCTGGATCTATGTTCATTCACCAGTTTATGCTGTTCATTATATTCCACAAATGAATGAGATCATGTGATATTTATCTTTCTCTGATTGGCTTTTTAAATTAACATAATATTCTCCAGGTCCATCTGCATGCTGTTGCAAATGGTAGAACTTCCTTCCTTTTTATAGCAGCATAGTATTCAATTGTGTAGATGTATCACAGTTTTTTAATCCACTCATCTGCTGATGGGCACTTAGGCTGTTTCCAAGTACTAGCTATTATAAATTGTGCTGCTATGAACATAGTGGTGCATATATTCTTTCTGATTGTGTTTCTGATTTCTTGGGCTATATTTCTAGAAGTGGGATTATTGGCTCAAATGGAAGTTCCATTTTTAATTATTTGAGGAAACTCCATACTGTTTTCCACAGTGACTGCACCAGTCTGCACTCCCACTAACAGTGTATGAGAGATCCTTTTTCTGTACATCCTTGCCAGCACTTGTTGTTTATTGATTTGTTGATGATAGCCATTCTGACAGGTGTGAGATGGTACCTCATTGTCCTTCTGATTTGCATCTCTCGGGTGATTAGTATCTGAGCATGTTTTCATATGTCATTAGCCTTCTGTATGTCCACTTTTGAAAAGTGTCTATTTAGGTGCTTTGCCCATTTTTTATTGGATTTTTTATTTCCCAGCTCTCTTTTTTTTGTAGTGTCTTTATCTTGTTTTGGAATTAGGAAACTGTTGGCTTCATAAAAAGAGCTTGGAAATGTTCCTTCCTCTTATATTTTTTGGAATAGTTCGAGGAGGATAGCTGTTACTTGTTCTTTGAAGGTTTGGTAATACTCCCCAGTGAAGCTGTCTGGACCTGGGATTTTGTTTGCTGGGGATTTTTTTATTATTATTACTGCTTCTATTTCATCAGTTGTTTTGGCCTATTGAGGTTTTCTGATTCTTCCTGAGTCAGTTTTGTAAGTCCACATTGTCCAGCTTGTTTGCATATGGTTGTTCATAGTATTTTCTTACAATCCTTTATATTAAAAAAAGGACTCTTTATTTAAAAAGCAAAACCTAAAATTTAACTATTAATTTAATAGACTTTTTAAAGTAACTCAAAGAAATGAAAGCAGAAATTCAAACTAATTGTTGTCTTCCTCCCATTCTTACACCATATGAATCTGTACCTTCAGTTTAAAGCTGTTTTTATGGCATTTTCCCACAAATGCTTGAGCATACCACTGCTTATTGATCACTTCCAATCTGCCTGAGAAGATATAGCTGATCAAAGATTAGTTATGCCTTAAGCTATTTACTGAAAACTTCTTAGGTAAGTGAACATTAATTTCCTCCTCTAAGAGGGGGGCCAAGAAACTGACAACGGGATCCTGTTGAAGGAATCCTCCCTTCTCCTGTTAAAAAGTAGCCATTTTCTTTATTTTTCTTTTGAGTTCTCAGTACCTGTTAGTTACTTAACTTTCTAGGTAGTCATAAGCTCAACCTAATTTTATATTGTACTGGTTTACTTGTACCTTTACCATTGGTTACAATCTGAACTCACAAACTCCTCAACAAGGAAAGTCTGAACAAAATGTAAACAGCTCCTTATGTGATAGGCAGTTAGACAGACATAAGCAGAGCAAAGACATTGGGTAGTGAAGATCAATAGGGCCCTGGCCCCCAGGATGATTTTTATCCCCCAGCATATCACTAGTCATGCAGTTTAAAACCTTCCTTGACCTTTCAGCCTCTGGCATGTTGCTAACCATGGGGGTTAAACCCCCTTAGAGGGGAACAAACAAGGAGGCCAGAGAATAGCCCTTAAGTATTATGCCCCCTGGACAATGAGATTCTGACCCACATCAAATCCATGTAAGCCTCAGTTGTGTTTCAGCTTCAGGCCCAGCAAAGCAGCAAAACCAGACAAGCAACACCATGACTAACATCAGGCCCTGCTGCATTGAATAATGACCCCTTGCCCAGGACCTGACCAATCACCAGAGATCATGACACCAGAAAGCTGATGAATATTCTATTGGGAACCTCCCCCTGAAACTTCCAGATCAATACCCTCAAGACAGAGGACCCAGTGCAGGCTCCTCTCTCTATGGAGAATACCCATGCCTTTCCCCATCCTCTTCCCTTGCCTCTCTCTTTCTTCTATGCTCCAAGAGCCCCTCTTTCACCTCTGGAACTTATTCCCTGAGCTTATTTCTTATACCACTCACTTCTTCTACTTCTGTAACTTTCTAAATAAACTTGCTCTTAAAGTTTGAGTCTTACCTCTGACTTCCTTCTTAGCCAGAACACAAGTACTGAAGTCGCTGAACCCAGGTCCAGTCTGACCCCACTGTTCTAATACCATCATTTAGGACAGGTCTTTATACTCAACTAATTACACTATCCATTAACTGATACTAATTTCCAACTGACAATCACCTGACCTTCCACGATATGTTTCAGTTATACTGTATAGTGCTTTTATTTAATGTATTGAGGTGACATTTGGTTAATAAAATTATATAGATTTCAGGTATACAATTCTATAATACATCATCTGTACATTGTATTGTGTGTTCACCACCCCAAGACCATCACCATTTATCCCCCTTTTGCTTCCCTTTTCCTATGATCCCCTGGCCCCCTCTCCCTCTGGTAATCACCATAGTTTTGGTATAATCACAGGACAAGAAATCCCAGTAGATCACAGCTATCCACTTATAAATTATAATTTTCCTCTGTGTGCAAGAAAATATTCAAGACCTATATAATTCACATACTTAAAAAAGAAAATTTATTTTTTGCCCTACTTTCTCAAATTGCTTGAAGGTGAAAAAATGTTAAACGGATAATATCTTTCAACGCTGAATTGATTTCTCAGCTTAATTTAAGCATAGAAATTATATGCCAGATGGCATAATCAACATGCTCTGTTGAAAGATTGCAATTTTATTCTTATAAGAAAAAAAATAAAATAAGCATTTCCACGTGGTCTACTCAGTAGGAAAGAAAGTTTATGTATGCTCATTCCAACAATGCCATCTTTGACAAGGAAAATGACAATACCTTTGAATGTATTAACTAAACTCTTTTGAAAACAGGAATAGTGCTTTGTTTCATTCTGTCACAGTTTTCAAATAACTGGAAAAAGAAATAGTAAAATTAATAATCCTGAATATAGTAAAATTTATCTTAGCACCATTGTATATTTAAAGACTTTCTGAAATCCATTCCATTTTCAATCATGTCATAGTATTCATTCAATACCTGGAACCTTGTGCTCTAAAATTAGAATATGTCTCCCCAAGAGGTCATTCAAAAATTTGCCTATCTAGGGATAAATAGCAATTCCTGCTTCCATAATTCATTCCATTTACATGTGACATTTCTATTCCCTACATTTCCATAAAGCACTTGGACAAAGAATTTAGTTATAAGTTACAAGAAAAACACAATGTTTATAAAGAAGGAAGAATACTGTAAAAAAAAAAATCCCCAATCTGGCAATAGGGAGATAAGGACACATATGTAATACCTTAATCAATCAAAAAATAAATAAATAAATTTTTAAAATCCCCAATCTGAGGAGCAGAAAGATAAAAAAAACTTTATAGGAGTGAACATTTTGCAAATTGGGGCCATCCAGCCCCTGTGGAAACTTCAAGTGTGATCATGGAGACAACAGGGAGGATGCCTTTTATAAAATTCCCACACTGGTTCCCAATAGATCCATTTTTAAGAAAAAGAGGAATACAAATTTGAACAAGCTTATTGGTCCAAATAACTTGTCCTGATTGGTCAGCTTCTTGAGATCTGATTGGTCATATATAGCCACTTGAATTGATCAGTATAGGAGCAAATGAAGATTTGGCTGTACCATTCCAATTGGATGGGCCAGGTATCAACCCACTGGTGGAAAGATGATAGCAGGAACTCCTCTATAAGTTGGCAGGGGCACAGTGTAGGAGTCTGAAGGTTTAATGTTTAACTTTTCCCTGAAAGGGAGAGTAAGTGAAAAGACTTTGTTGGCTATGGCTGCCAGACTCTAGTTATGAATTTGTGTCCAGTTAACCGTGAGGAATCCTTCTTGGAAGATATGTTCCTATGTGAGCTCCACAGTACAGTTAACTGATACAAATATTTGAGCACTGAGTGTCAAGAAGAGAAGAGGAGGGGAGAAATCAAGATGGTGGCATAGGTAAACACCAGAATTGCAGCCGTGCACAACCATTTTAAAACAACAACGAAGAGAAAAAAACGGACACCATCCAGACCCACAGGAAGGCTGGCTGAGTGGAAATTCTACAACTAGAAAGAGACTGAGACTCAGAGGAGGTGTGGAAATGAAGTGCAGAGGTACAGAGGCGAGCGCAAAAGGGCTCACAGAAAGGGCTGGCAGCATTTCATACCAGAGGAAGGCACAAGCTCCCGACGGCTCTGAACTCCAGTTCCAGGCGAGTTTCTGGGGACTCAGAACCATACGGGGAGGAGCTGGACTGTCTGGCACTGTCATGCACTGTCTGGCACCGTTAGGCACCAGGAGGAACTCCAGAGTGGCCTGAGACCCGATGCCTCTTAGGGCAGGACTGAGAAGCAGCCATAGCTGGTTGCTCCATCCTCTAGACTCCCCGAGACCTCGCCCCACCTAAGCTGCATGCAGAGGCTTTTGCATATAAAAGGCTGAGTAGCCTCAGGCAAAGGATAAAATAGCAACTCCTTGGAGATACAAGGGCCAGCCTACCCAGGGGCCTGAGTGGTACAATCCTAAATACAATTCCTCAGATTCATAAGGAACACACTCATGTCAGACTCCGTGAGCACCAAAGCCCCACTGAAACAACTCTTGCCCCATAAGGGTGTCTCCAGCACAGAAGTTCTCCCACTGTAGACATAGCTGATTTGCATAACCAAGTGGCTTGGAGGCCATTTCCTCTCATCTAACACAGAAAGCCACTTTATCAACCCATGGAAGCAGCCAAAATAAGGAGACAAAGAAATGGATCACAAATGACAGAAAAGGAGGAAAGCAAACAACAGGATATAGAGTTCAAAACCACAGTTATAAGGTTTTTCAAAAATTTTCTAGAAACCACTGATAAACTTAGTGAGACCCTCAATAAATCTAATGAGACCATCGAGGATATGAAAAAGGACCAACTAGAAATTAAGCATACACTGACTTGAAATAAAAAATATTATACAGAGATCCAACAACAGATTAGAGGAATGCAAGAATCAAGTCAAAGAATTGAAATACAAAGAAGCAAAAAATACCCAAATGGATAAGCAAAAAGAAAAAAGAATCCAAAAATATGAAGACAGTGAGTGTAAGGAGCCTCTGGGACAACTTCAAGTGTACCAACATCAGAATGATAGGGGTGCCCAAAGAAGAGAGAGAGCAAGATATCGAAAACATATTTGAAGAAATAACGACAGAAAACTTCCCCTACCTGGTAAAAGAAATAGATTTACAAGTCCAGGAAGTGTAGAGAATCCCAAACAAAATGAACCCAAAGAGGACCACACCAAGATACATCATAATTAAAATGCCAAGAGCAAAAGACAAGGAGAGAATCTTAAAAGCTGCAAGAGAAAAGCAGTCAGTTACCTACAAGGGGGAACCCATACATCTGTCAACCGATTTCTCAACAGAAACTTTGCAGGCCAGAAGGGAGTGGCAAGAAATATTCAAAGTGATGAACAGCAAGAACCTACAGCCAAGATAACTTTACCAGCAAAGCTATCATTCAGAATTGAAGGTCGGATAAAGAGCTTCACAGACAAAAAAAAAAAAAAAAGCTAAAGGAGTTCATCACCACCCAACCAGTATTATATAAAATGCTGAAAGGTATCCTTTGAGAAGAGGAAGAAGACAAAGTAAAGATAAAAATTATGAACAACAAATACATATCTATCAACAAGTGAACCTAAAAATCAAGTGAATAAAAAATCTTATGAATAGAATAAACTGGTGAATAGAATAGAATCAGAGGCATAGAAAGGGATTGGACTGACAATTTTCAGAGGGAAAAGGGTGTTGGGGGTGCGGGAAGAGACTGGACAATAATCGTACACCTATGGATGAGAACAGCGGGGGGTGGGTAAGGACAGAGGGTGGGGTGTAAACTGAGAGGAGGGGAACTATGGGGGGAAAAAGAGGAATAACTGTAATAATCTGAACAATAAAGATTTAAACTCAAAAAAAAAAGAAGAGAAGAGAAAAAGAGAGTAGAAAATGGGAAGGAAGAAAAAGAAGGGAGGACAGGGAAGAGGAGAGAGAGGTGACTAGATAATATAGGAAAACAAAAATGTGAAATAATTAATTAATGACCTTGTTTCTGAAAAATGAAGAAAGCCCTTTCTGTGACAGATATATTATTGCTAGAGAAGAAGAGAAATTTCTAGTTACTTTAAAGAACAAATTTAAATTATGATTAAAACAGATACTTGGAATAAAATAAGTGTTCCAGTAAAATAATAACATTTCAAACTACACTTGGGGGTATAGGGTGTTATAGCTATTGAACTTTTTTAGCTTCAGGTTGAGATTGTTGCCTCTTATCTGTATTTTCATGCCTAGACAACTATAGGCATTGCTAGCCTGAAAATGGCAGCCTGTTTGGCAGTATTATACTAAAATAAATTTTTCAAACTTCTCTTATAAAAATAATACTACTGAAAATGCAGTTGTTTATCATATCATATGCATTGTAGAAGAACTATTTATAATTCCATTAAGATATCTAAATCTTATTTTTGAATGTCAAATGTTTTTTCCATTGTTGTTCTCATGGTTAAATTGAAAGATTGCAATTTTATTCTTATAAGAAAAAAATAAGCATTTTCCACATGGTCTACTCAGTAGGAAAAAAGTTTATGTATGTTTATTCCAATATTGCTATCTTTGATAAGGAAAATGACAGTAAACTATAATCTCTTACACAGGATTATACTATAAAATAATCTAGGAAATTTACTAAGTGTCAAACAGATCACTATTTATATGTGGCTTAGAAATGATAAAATCACATTAGTTGACAACATTGATCACTCACTGTGCATTTGGGGTGCTACAATAAACCATACAGAATGAATTTTCTAGATATGTGAGAGAGACACAGTGAACGGTTGTGTCCTACACTCGCCCCAACTGAGCTGAGGATCTAACCTGCAACTCAGGTATGTGCCCTTGACTGGGAATCAAACTCTCTACCCTCCTGTTCTCAGGCTGACACTCTAACCATTGAGCAATGCCATCCAGGGTCTTATTTCTATTCTGATACAAATGGAAACAATATTGTTAGGTCTGATCAAATAACCAAATTGAAATTGACCTTTAGATCATCTTGCAACTGACATTTTCTTTTGCTTAGATCACATTCCATTTGCTGAGACCAGTAACTTTCCCCTAAGACTTGTCCAGGATCCAGACCCATCCAGATAATTCCTCACTGAAAAAGTCCACCTAGAGTCCATTTTGGGGCTCAGCCCATCTGGTTTCCAGATGATCTTTTATATAATAAAAGCCTAATATGCAAATTGTCCCCCCAGGAATTCAACAGGGAGATCAGGAGTTTGACTTCTCGATATGACTTGCACTGATCACCAAGGGGCGGCACAGAACATGGCTGACATCAGCAAGGCACTGCAACCTCTCACCAGCTACCTGGGATAAGAGTGATGGGGATGTGGGTGTGGTGAGAATGCTGGTGTCCACCAAACTTGCTCTCATTCCCCCTGTTACCCTCCCCCAGGATGCCAGGGCTCGCATGCTGGGGAAGCCCCCGTGCTCAGCTGCTGAGCACCCACAAGGAGCCCGCCCCACACCCACGCGGCCTCTTCCAGGTGAGCCAGGCTGCACCCACCGGGACTGCAAGGGTCGGTTGGGCTCCCCATGGGAGGCCAGCTGGGAGAGAGCATACGGCTCACCAGGCTTCTGTGTGGCGCCACGCAGTGCCCAGGCCACACTCATTGAATCTCCGTGTGGGGACTTGGGCTCCATGACTCAGGCAGAGGGGGCTGTGCGAGGACCTGGCGGCCCACGTGCTGCCCAGGGCCTAGAGGTCAGGTGGGATCTGCCCTTCCATGCCGGATGCTCATGTTTCGATTGCTGGCCATGCCTAGGGACCACACCCATGCATGAATTCTGTTTACCAGGCCTCTAGTAAATTTATAATTCTTTACAACTTTTGGCCTCCTGCACACCTCCTTTGGTGACCCTAACAAATATGAATAGGAATTCTATTTTTAAATGGTTTGACTTTTAATTTGTATTCTAAAATATGACAACCAAAAATAAATACCCCGAATAAGTGAAACTGAGAAAAATCAGAATTTATAAGACAAAATGAACAGAGATGCCATACTTCAGTTGATTTAAGCAAGAAAAGGAAGAATGATCAAATATATAAATATATATATAATAGGGGCCCAGTGCACAAAAATTTGTGCACTCGGGGTGGAGGGAGTCCCTAAGCCCAGCCTGTGCCCTCTCACAGTCTGGGACCCCTCAGTGGATATCCTATGATGACCCCAGTCTGCCAGGCCCCTTCTGTGTGTGTGTGTGTGTGTGTGTGTGTGTGTGGCCACTGGGGACCTGCCCCCAGCCGCATCAGAGGCTCGGAGCAGTCCTCCTGTGTGTGTCTACCTGCTGGGGGCCTGCCCCCAGGCACACCGTGGAGGCTTGGAGCAGGCACCCCCTCTATGTTGATCTCTCAGACTCTTGCCCTCCCCTGCATGTTGTTCT
>PVJC01032208.1:0-20046 GCA_004026665.1 Murina feae
CAACTGCTCCCCCTGCCAGCCTGGTCACCCCTCACAGCCCCCCCCCCACTGGCCTGGTCGCCCCACGCAGTTTGCTGTTCAGTCATTTTGTCATCCCTCACTAACCCCCCTGCCGGCCTGGTCGTAGGCAGCCATCTTGTGAGGACATTGGGGTTAATTTGCATATTACCTCTTTATAATATAGGATTATTGTATTCATTTAACATTAACCTCAGGTCCACTGTGTGTGTACCATGGATCAAGTCACCGTGGGAATTTGGCAAAACTAATTAGAACTCAAAATATAAACTGTCCAACACTGTTCCACTCACCACAGTTTTATCAGCTTGTAGTCCTGTCACTGTCACTGGAGAACTAAGGCACTAGGGAAGCATCAGGTTCACCAGGCCACTCCCTGGAACCATAGAGAGATTGGGCTCACCTGCGGAGTTGGTACTAGTGAACAACTCCAGATGCTGATTTTGCCGCATCTGGAATTTGCTCTAGGCTCCTGCATCTTGCACACAGTATTTACCAGTCCTATAGGGAAAACCCAAACCAAGAATGTAGAAGGGATGTAAATACCAGACTTGCTTAACTTCCTGAGCAAATATCCTGCTGGCATGGAGATTCATTTGCATTTCAACTCCTCAGGAAGTATTAGGTCAGACCTTCGTTCCCTAAAACAGGTTGTGCCCTCAATCTGAGGGGCATATTCACAAGGAACTGCTGTCTTCTGTCTTCTGTAGTCCTTCCAGCATTCAGTACAGCCTTAATCCTCCCAGATGCTATTTGTCCACTAACTGACTGAGTGCTTGTGGATCTCCTTGAATCTTACCCTGGCAAAGAAGGAATCTAAGAAGTGTGGAGAAAATCTGACTCTCCAAAGACTTCCTGCTTATGCCTTGTAAAGTGCTTTGGAAAGAGAGAGAGCATGCACAGATAAAATCAAATCAGCAATTGTGTGTCTCTAGGAGGGAGTGGAGGAGGGAGTGGAGTAAGGGTGAAAGCAAGAGCAGGATATCTGCCACTCCATACAAAAAAGTTTTGTTTGAATTATTCATTTGTAAGACAACAAAAAATGTTGTATTAGAATTAAATTAGAAACACTAGAAACATCAGATCAAAATTCTAGAAGGTAATTATACCTCAGTGAAACTGGAAATTCCTTGCTCTGCTCTAATTTGACTCTTTCTTCTAACTGGGATGCAAATATGATGGTTTCCTGTTACCGAGGCCCAAAGGAATCTGAGTCTATCCCTGACATATAATTAGCCCTCTCAACCTAACATCCTCTGCCCTGTGAGAAGCCTGTTTCCTATGACTACCTCCAAGGCTTTGTTAGAAGCGTTGTCTACACAGATTCTATACCTTTTTTTGAGCATATAAAGCAGCACCAGAAACCTGCTACTGTAGAAAGCTGCTAAAGAGAATTTAAGACCTTCCTGCAAAGTGAGACAACCATGCTTTGTACTTGCTCTTTGCAGAAGACTTTACAATGCGTGATCTTAGTTGATTTTTATTTAATACTAGAGGCCCAGTGCACAAAAATGTGTGCACTTGGGGGGGGGGGCGGGTCCCTCAGCCCAGCCCATGCCCTCTCATAGTGTGGGACCCCTTGGGGGATATCCACCTGCTTAAGTCCACTCCCTGGGGGATCAGGCCTAAGCTGGCAGTCATATATCCCTCTGGCAGCCTCGGGGGATGTCCACTTGCCAGCGGGAAGCAGGCCTAAGCTGCAGTTGGACATCCTTAGTGCAACTGAGGAGGCGGGAGAGGCTCCCACCACCACCACTGTACCGGCAGCCATCAACCTGGCTTGTGGCTGAGCAGAGTTCCCCCTGTGGGAGTGCACTGACCACTAGGGGGCAGCTCCTACATTGAGTATCTTCTCCCTGATGGTCAGTGTGTGTCATAGTGACCAGTCATTCCCAGTCATTCTGCTGTTAGGGTCAATTTGCATGTTACCCTTTTATTATATAGGATAGAGGCCTGGTGCATGGGTGGAGCCAGCTGGTTTGCCCTGAAGGGTGTCCTGGATCAGGGTGGGGGTCCTTCTGAGGTGTCTGGCCAGCCTGGGTGAGGGGCTGATGGCTGTTTTCAGGCAGGCCAAGTCCCCAAGTGGGGACCCTCACCCCATGAGGTGGGGCCATCCTGGTTGAGGGACTGATGGCTATTTGCGGGCTGGCCACAGCCCCCAGTGACCCAAGCTCCCAGTGAGGTTGGCTGGAAGCAGGTATCTGGGATTTATTTATCTTCTATAATTGACACTTTGTTGCCTTGAGCAGAGGCTATAACCAGCCAGGGCAGGCAGGAAGCTTGACTTCCTCCATCACCAGGGCAACCAAGCCTCCTGCTTGCTCCAGCTCTGTGGCTGCTGGCCACCATCTTAGTTGGATTAATTTGCATATAGTCACTCTGATTGGCTTGGGGCATAGTGGAGGTGCAGTCAATTTGCATGTTTCTCTTTTATTATATTAGATTGTGAGATAGATGTGGCACATAGAACTATTATTCCCATCACTACCCTTACTTCACAGATGAGGAATCTAAGGTGCTAAGAAAACAAATGACATATTCAAGGTCATCTGCTGAGGCTTGACTTTGGGTCTTCAGGTTCCTAGTCAGACTCTCTCCTCTATACCACAAGATGCCATCTACTTCTATCTTTACCTGTGAAGGAAGATTTTAAATGGCTGACACTCCCTGAAGAAAGAGTAAGTAATGAGCTTGCCATGTCTTTTGAATTGTTTGTTAAATTTATTTCACTCATAACACTTTATATAAACACTATAGACCCAGTGCACAAAAATTTGTGCAGTCAGGGGGTCCCTCAGCCCGACCTGTGCCCTCTCACAGTCTGGGACCCCTTGAGAGATGTCCACCTACTGGCGTGCCTGGCCAGCCTGGGTGAGGGGCTGATGGCCGTTTCAGGCTGCCCACAGCCCTTTCAGGGTTCGGGTCCCTACTGGGGTGCCTGGCTGGAGCAGGTATCTGGGATTTATTTAACTTCTATCATTGAAACTTTGTTGCCTTGGTCCTCCGCTTGAAGCCTGGGTTGATTTGTAGCCTTGAGTAGAGCTCAGGACCTGCAGGGCCCTGGCTTCCTCCATTTCCCAGGGCAACTCCAGCTCTGTGGTTGCTGCCATCTTAGTTGAGTTAATTTGCACATTTGCTCCTGATTGGCTGGTGGGCGTGGCTTGTGGTCATGGCTTGTGGGGGAAATGGAGTGAGGGTTAATTTGCATATTACTCTTTTATTAGATTAGATTACAGAAATTGTTTCAGCAACTTCCTCTTCAACTTTGGACTCTAGCAAAATTTGCACTGTCAGTCCCAATTCTGTCTGGGAACAGACTCAAGTTGACATAAGTGAATCTTGATGCAGCCCAGTTCCCTCTCATATGCGGTCTGCTGTGGAGACATTTCCTAGTGACCCAAGGTCAAACTGGTTGGTCATGATGAGCTCATGGTGTGTGCCATGCCTGGGTCATCCTTTGTACCTCCACAGTGTTTGCTTTTCATTGGGAGCCTCAGAAATGAATGCAATAATTCAATGAATGCAGTCACCATTCACTAGTGCTAATATACTCCTGGTGCTTTCTATAAAATGCCTCACTGAAACCTCACAGAAGCCCTGCAAAGCAGGGATTATTCTCAATTTAGTCAAAGTATTCAAGATTCTACAGCTGCAAATAGCATGACTAGGATTCAGAGCCAAAACAATCTCTCTCCAAGGCCTGTGGACTTTCTACTGGTCCACTAAGCCTCCTAGATGAAGGACATAATGGGAAAATGAATATAGATCAATAATAATCTTCTTAAAGCATTGTACAGTGACCTTTCCGAAAGAATCTGTTTTCTCAGAAATAGGAAGGAAGGACAGAGATAGAGACAGACAACCAGTGTAGATATTGATTGGAACACTCTATAGATGGCTTAAGTATCTGAAGACATGTCCTATGTTTTAATAGCTTCTAGTCAGTGACCAGGTCTGAGCATAGACAGGCCCTGGAAACAGCAGCCAAAAAGTGAGAGGAAAACTGGATGGAGGTGACCCAGCACCATGCCAGAGAAGAGATTCTGGACCCTTCCGTGCCAGCAGGCCAGCTACTTAGCAGATTGCTCTCAGGTTTTCATTTTCATATAATGATTAAACACTTTAAGGATTAGCATTTGGAGTTGAAGGTAAATGCTAGATTTTTTGCTTAAAATAAAAATAAACTTATTTTTTCCTCTTCCTCCTAAAGTTTGTCCCGGGCTGCAAGTGCAAAGACTCTTGGTCCCTGAGGCTCAGGTAGCTCCTTTCACCTACTGTTTGCAGGAAGGAAGCGACAGCCCCACATGAAAGCAGTCCTCAGCTCATCTGCCTTCTTGGCTACCAGAGTGCATTTCCAGCCACCTGTGAGCTCAGGCCTCCTGCCCGGAACTGCCTCTGAGCCCACATTTGCAAGTCAGCGTGTGTGTACGTGAGTCCCTTCTCGTGCTGCGATTAAAACTCAGAGCAACTACTATTTTCAGCCTGAGCAGCTGCCAGATCTTCACAGCCGGGTTGGTGGAGGTGGTTCTTTCTGGCCATGCTGCCTGGTGTGAAGCATGAAGAAAGCATCTGAGCAGGTCAAAGCTTTTGGAAAATATGAATTTCAGATACTGCACGACAGTGACGTCTCTACACAAATAGACATTTTCCTTATTGTCAAAGTCCATTAGAAGGAGCCACTAGCAGGTTGTGTCTTACACAGGTTTGCTGAAGTACCAATGTGATGGAGGGGCAGAGGTTAGGGTGTCTCTATCCTGTATATTTATATACAGGATGTTAAGGGGAGAAATTAGCATGCAGAATATGGTGGGCTTTAGCTCAGGGTCCCAGCCTGGGCAACAACTGTGACTTCTAGAGCAGGACTCAAGATGGGGGACAACTTTGACTTTAAAGATATGACTCAAGTCACTAAAGGACCAGGCCTTGTTTTCCCTTTTGCCCTAAGATGGCCATAAGAAAAGAGTGCAGGTCTGAGTTCAGAGATTCCTCAGAAATGAGTGTGAACTCAACTATAAGGTTCAAGTCAATGGAATCCCCTGCCTGACCCAATCAATAGGGTCAGCTGCCTCAAATGCTTTGCCTGGGTCATGCTGACGGAAGCTTATGTGCTTCCCATAAAAGGGTGTGAAGTGCAGCATGCTAGTGAGGGGATGGTCTAACCCAAGCCATTATGTACCTGGATCAGCAACCTGAGTTCCACCCCAAAACCAAAGCTGGGTTCATGCTACACCCAATGGTGTTCTCCTCCCAGCAGAAACCCGGGAGTTAGTCTGACAAAACGGAAACCCAGTCTGGGCCAGGGCCACCTGGCTGCCTGTAAAAGGGAAGGGAAGCAGGCGGACAGGGGTGGATGTGAGGCAGGAGAGGGGAAGGAGGGTTCATTTTTATCTCCCATGAAAAAGAAAGCTGGCCTCTTTGTGCATAGGCTGTGTCCTCCATGCTGCTCTCAGCACATTCTATTGCGCCAGCCCAGCTCCTGGGATTGCTCACAGGATTCTTTCTTTGGCTACAAGTCTTGGTCTTGCTCAACTTAGGTATGTCAGGAGAGGTTCAGTAACTCACACAGGCAACCTGACAGAGCTGGCTCAGAGCCCAGGTCTCCTGACTTCTAGCCCAGTGGTCTTTCCTACCAGGACATAGATGACACGGTCTCTTCAGCCATCAAGAGCAGTGTTAACAAAAATATCCCAGGACCTCAGCCGTTTCCTTCAGTCATGTAATCATTGCTTGAGCTGACTGAGATCCAACTCCAAGGACACATGGTGAAGGACAACCATCTGACTCCTCTCCCCTTTGTAAGCAAATTATAGAGGAAAGAACACCTTCCCACTGGGCAGAGCCAGCTGAAGCAAGAGGTCTGAAGCAACTGGGCCAAAGGTCGCAAAATCCATTGGAGCTGGAGATGAAAGGTGGTGGCAGACAACTACTACCCCACCCCACCCCCACCCCCAGATCACAGCGAGCCTCATCTCTCACCCTGTAGGCAGCTCTGCAAGCCCCGTCTTCCCTGATCCTCTGAGCACTCAGCCAGAGAGCCTTTCCCTCCCTCTGTTTAAAATGTACCATCCTGACCCTGCGGGGGGGACCAGCCGGCTGATGCATTTAGTAGACTCTAAAGGGGGCCAGGCGTTTATCTTCTTTCTTCTGCTAACATTTGGGTCAAAGTTTTAATCTAAATAAATAACATTTGGGTCAAAGTTTTAACCCGAATAAATGTTGCCAGGACTAAGAAATTTCAGGGTAAGTAGGAGAGGAAGACAGCCCTGGCATCTCATGGGAGGCTGGGCTTGGCTCCACCGGGGCAGGAACTGATGCTGGGGGCTCTGTCCACAGGCCCGGATCACCTCCAGACTTCTCTGACCAGCAGTGAACTCCTTTGCACCTAAGCGTGGCTTCTTGAAGGGCAGAGCAAACCCTGCTGCCTGACACGTCCGCCCTGGCTGTTTGACTGCTTTGCATGCCTATTGGGCAAGTAGGCTATTTTTGAGCAGATTTCATAATTCCCTTTTGTAGCTGCTGTGGCTGCTGATTGCACATGTGTTTCCAGCTTCGTTCCTGCGGTGAGAATGTTTAACCGAGACAGTGCCTTGTTAGAGAATGTAGAGAAAGCAAGATTGGGAGATTAGGAGCACAATTTCCATGTCTAGACATAGTTTGCACAGCTAGCATCTGCTTCAATCAGGGTCCCCGGAATTTAGCATCTTGTGCTGTCACTCTCTGAACCAGCCATCCCATCCCGAGAACCTCACTGTGAAATCTCCGAGGCAATGTCAGGGAGTGAGGAGAGCTCCCGGCCTCCTTCCTGAGAATGAATCCAGGTGCGCTTTGCAGTGTTGTGGGAGGAAAACAATCAAGTATTAGGAAAGTCTGTAAGAGTCTGCGTACATGTTTCTTTGTGTTCTTTCATCTCAAGCCCAGTTCTAGACTCTGTGACATGCTGTCTGCCACTGTCTCGGCTAGCAGGGCTTTCTTCATCAGGACGGTGGTTGCTAATTTATTACCCCTCCCTGCTTTCTCCCCCTTTGCTTACCCTCTCAGTCCTGTCAGCCTGGCGACAAGCCTGCTCGCTTGTTTTGTTTTTAATCACCCCTTGGCTCCTTTTTTCCACCTTTGCCCAATGTGCTCAGTCAGAAAGCACAGTTGCTCTGCTATACTCAGCTTTCACTGGGAGCCCCACCATGTTTGAACAACGAACTGGCCCATCGATTCTTTTTTTGAAACTTTGATTCCATCTGTTACGTGTCCCTTTCACCCTGTTCTTCTCTCCTGGCTCCTGTCACATCCTGTGTCATGATTTGCCCTGTCATAAGCTACCTCAGGGCAGGATATGAGTCAACTTACCTTTATCACCAC
Organism: Murina feae; assembly: GCA_004026665.1. Classification (NCBI taxonomy): domain Eukaryota; kingdom Metazoa; phylum Chordata; class Mammalia; order Chiroptera; family Vespertilionidae; genus Murina; species Murina feae. The sequence continues at coordinate 7,372 of PVJC01032208.1, forward strand.
CCTCAAGGCTTTCTGGGATGTTTTTTCAAGAAAAATAACACCAGCCAAGAGTTGAGACCACACAGCAAGCACAGAACTAATGCTCTACATGCACTTTTTTATTCTCACTTATTCCTCATAACAGCCTTGGAGGAGATGGCTGTTCTTTTCCCAACGTTACACCTAAAGAACCTGCAGCCTCATTTGCTCAAGAAAACGCAGCTGACTAGTGTCAAAAACAGGCTTCAGATTCAAGTCTTCTTGACTCTGGAGGCCAACGGCTTAAAGGTTCTCAAAAGAATTTAGGGATGAACAAATGCATATTCAAGATTCCCAGCTTTCTGGTCATTTGGTTTCATGTATTTGTTTCTGGTTCTCTCCTGGCTTTCTAGAGAAGAAAAAACCTAAAGAGAGTTCTACAGCCTCAACTCAGAAACCAACCCTCATTTCCCCAGCAGCAGCTGGAACTTAACGTATCTTTCCTTCTGCAGCCGGCCTCTGCTGACTCATTCCCCCTGAGGTCCTGCACCCGCCGCCCTGCCCTCCTCACGGGTCCCCCTAGCTGGGCACCCAGCCGGGAAGGCCCGGCTCCAGGCTCAGGGAAGCATGCACAACACCAACCATTGCTGAATGTGAATAAACTGAGGCAAGACCATGATTCCCCCCCCACCCCAAAATCAGATGGGGGCCAAGGAAACCAACAAAGATAGAAAAAGGTCCTGAATGAGCCTGTGCTCCTCCCATTACAAAATAATGAGCCATCTGAAAAGGTGACTGCAGAAATCTAAGTTTCTCTGAAATTCTTCCATAAATCTGACTTCTGTGAGAAAAAAAAAAAAAAAAGCCAAAAGCAAGCAGCTTCTTACGGTCGAACCACCAGTCTGCTAGGATAAGAGCTTAAATTCTAATCTTAACCCCACACCCATCTCCTGTCAGAGTTTTCATGCTCCAACAGGAGAATGCCTCCCAGTCCTTTTTTAGAGGCCACCACTAGCATGGGGGGTAGAAGGAAGGGGGAGTTTGGGGGGTGATGTGAAAAGGATCAAGGGCGTCTCAGGGATACCCTCTGCTGTCATCCTTCTGCCCCCACCCCAGCCCAAGCGATGGCCCGTGTGTGAAATGGGCCTTGCTGGCCCTGACTGTGCCTTGTGCCTGGTTCCTCAGGGTCAATTCTATTTAGCAGAAGTGTCCCCAGCTCCTGCAAGGTGTCAATACTGATCACTTCAGGGAACAGAGAGGCAAGATATTGAAAAAGCCTATAAAGATTAAGAAGTCAGTACTCATGATGTCTCTACTCCTTGCTATTTAAAGAGAATCCTGAATTCCCCTATCTCCTCCCTCTTAAAAAGGAAGGATTCTTACTTTCCACAAAAGCTAAGTGATCTATATACTAAAAGCAGGAGGGGAAGGAAGGAAAAGAAAGGAGAGAGCTGGAGGTGGGGGGATGAGAGGGTGGGCGGTGTGAGATAGTCTAGAGTAGCTTCCAGAGACTGGAGAACTGGAGAGAGATAGAGACAAGTAAGTCTCATCCATGTGGCTTATGAACTGGATCCTGTTTAGTACCCTTAGAGAGATCCGGTGAATAATTAACTCTTTAAAATAACATATTTTAGTGATACTTCTGTAGAACTCTGTTGCTTTTGATGTGGTTCCATACAAAAACAAAGGCATATGCCTCTCTTTCAAAAAATATGGAAGGCAGTGTTTTGAACTCCTTGATATCTTTTTTTTTTAAATATATTTTATTGATTTTTTTTTTTTTTTTTTTTTTTTTTTTTTTTTTTTTTTTTTTACAGAGAGGAAAGGAGAGGGATAGAGAGTTAGAAACATTGATGAGAGAGAAACATCGATCAGCTGCTGCCTGCACACCTCCCACTAGGGATGTGCCTGCAACCAAGGTACATGCCCTTGACCAGAATTGAACCTGGGACCTTTCAGTCCACAGGCTGACGCTCTATCCACTGAGCCAAACCAGTATAAACTCCTTGATACCTTTAATACAGAAAGATAATATTCAATCTGAGGTCATGGTTGCCCTCTTAAGTCTGATTCCTGGCTTCTTCTCTTTCCTCCTCCCTATATAGATTAAGAGTAGAGGAGAATGTGGCTCCTTGAGGACAGGGACGATTTCTGATCCACTGTGTTGAGCCCAAAATAGAATGCACAAGTTTATTGATTGAATTAAGAGTTCAAGTGCCACAGTGCATGATTTTCATGCACCGGGCCCCTAGTCCTATATAATAAAAGGGTAATATGCCTATTGACCTTAACAGCAGAACCACTGGGAATGACTGGTCACTATGACACACACTGACCACCAGGGGGCAGATGCTTAATGTAGGAGCTGCCCCCTGGTGGTCAGTGCGCTCCCACAGGGGGAGCTCTGCTCAGCCAGAAGCCAGGCTGCCAGCTGCCAGCATAGCAGTGATGGCGGAAGCCTCTCCCGCCTCCTCAGCAGAGCTAAGGATGTACGACTGCAGCTTAGGCCTGCTCCCCACTTGCAAGTGGACATCCCCTGAGGGCCCCCAGGCTGCCAAAGGGATGTCTGGCTGCCAGCTTAGTCCTGATTGCCCGGGGAGCGGGCCTAAGCCAGCAGGTGGACAACTCCCGAGGGGTCCCAGATTGCTAGAGGGCACAGGCCATGCTGAGGGACATCCCTGAATGCACAAATTTTTGTGCACCAGGCCTCTAGTATATAATAAAAGGCTAATATGAAATTGACTGAATGGCAGAATGACCATTGCTCTAACATGCACTGACCATCAGGGGCAGATGCTCAACACAGGAGCTGCCCCCTGGTGATCACTCAGCCAGAAGCCGCACTCATGGCTGGCAAGTGCAATGATGATAGCAGGAGCCTCTCCTGCCTCTGCGGCAGCACTAAGGATGTCCAACTGCTGGGGAGCGGGCCTAAGCCATCAGTCGGACATCCCCCAACGGTTTCTGTACTGTGAGGCCAGGCTGAGGGACACCCCGTTAAGTGCAAGAATTTTGTGCACTGGGCCTCTAGTATACATATAAAAATGAAATAACCAAAATAAATAACAGTGGAGTTTTTAGTGGTTATTTGGTATTTTTGTTCATCTACATATTTTCCAAACTTTCTACAATTAGTGTGTAATACCCCCCCATACACAGAAAACATTTTTTGTTGTTGTTGTTGTTGTGTCACAAGAGAGAACAAATGCATCCTTCCTTCGGGAAAATATTTGTTGTTAATCTCATGAACCTATAAACTTCTCCAAATCTGAAGAAATATTCCTTGTCAGAACAACCATAACATTTTGGGAATACCTTTTGTAACATTTATCACTCCCACTTTGCACTGTAGCAATTCATAGGAAAGACAACAGGACTGAAATTGGAATCAAAAGTTATAAATTTAGGATTTGCTGTACCATTTACTAGCTCAGGAACATTGAGCAAGTCATTTATCCTTTTGAAATCTCACTTTACTTGTCATTCAAAGAATGTTGTACAATAAGAATTATAAAAAAGAAAGGAAGAAAAAATCAGAGCCAAGAAAAGGCAGGAAGAACAAGTAAGTTCCTTATGAGGACTGATAGTGCTTCTGTGTTTAAATATCAATTTGATTCTGTATTTCCTTCCCTCTGTTTCTGTTGCTATTCAGCCCAACTATCCTTTCTATTGGTTTGCTAATCTTCCTTTTGGAGACTGCCTCGTTTTCTTAAGAGTGGCTATCCTTCCTGCTGTTATTATTTTGGTTATTTCATTTTTATATGTACACTAGAGGCCCAGTGCACAAAATTTGTGCACTTGGGGGGGTTGTCTCTCAGCCCAGCCTGCACCCTCTCACAGTCTAGGAGCCCTCAGGGGATATCGGACTGATGGCTTAGGCCCGCTCCCTAGAAGTAGGACATCCTTAGCATTGCCACAGAGGTAGGAGAGGCTCCTGCATCACCACTGCACTTGCCAGTCATGAGCATGGCTTCTGGCTGAGTGGCACTCCCCCTGTGGGAGCACACTGATTACCAGGGGTAGCTCCTGTGTTGAGCATCTGCCCTTTGATGGTCAGTATGCATCATAGCAACAGTTATTCTGCCATTTGCTCAATTTGCATATTAGCCTTTTATTATATACTAGAGGCCCAGTGCATGAAAATTCATGTACTGGGGGGCGGGAGGGTCCCTCAGCATGGCCTGCCTTCTATCACAGTCCAGGAGCTCTCAAGGGATGTCCTACTGATGGCTAAGCCGCAGTCTGGCCTCCCTCTGCAGAAAGTGACCGGCCAATCAGGCGAAGGCACCACTCCCATCACCCCTTCGATGTTGCTATCTCTGGCCTCCTTCTGTGGGAGGCAACCAGGTCAATCAGGGGAAGTGTGACCATTCCGAATGTTCTCTTGGGATTTGAATCTCAAGTGAGTGATCCATCATCATGGAGGCAGTTGAACATCTTACTCACCTTGGCTCAGCAGCATGAGAACCAGTGTCTGTGACCTCACTTTACAAAGCATCTTTGAGTCCTATCTGTTTTCCAAACTTAGCCTTTGGGCATTCCATCTATTTAGGGTGCTTCACTCTGTGCAACATACCTTGAACAGCAAGTAAAGTGAAATATGAAAAGAATAAATGACTTGTCCAGTGACCCTAATCAAGTCAGTGATATAACCAGCCTGAAATGTATATCTTTTTACTTAAATATCTTTTCAACAAATTCTTCTTTTTTGCCTAAGACATCTAGAATTGATTTCTATGGTTTATAACCTAGAACCCTAGTTTACTTGTAGAGTAGAAATAGAAACATGGTAAGTTACTAAATTCTCATATCTAAAAAAGAGGATATAGACCATTTCTCAGACAGAAGTCAAGGTTTTCTTGGGATTAAATCAAAAAGTTATTACCTCAAGGGAGAACACATAGAGAGTGACATTAAGTAACATAAAAGATTATATCACTATGATGACTAGATACTCTTTGAGAGCCAAAAAAATGGTGTTCTACCAGTATTTCTGTTGACCTACAGTGTCTTGTTCATAATAATACCCAGTATATTTTTGTTAAACAAAAAAATGAGTGAATGAGGTCGCTCTCTAGAAACATTTCTCAGTGAGCATTCTCCATGAGTGTTTACCGCCTTTACCTTGGAGAGACATGGAGTTTTTATAAAAATGCCTAAGAACCTTTTCTTCCTCGACTCCCATATGTGCCTACAAGTATTAGCAGGCCCTACATGATTACTCACACAATGGGTATTTTTCATATCTCCTGATGCTTCATTCTCTCTCTCTCTACCAGCAAGAATACAACCTGCCTGTCAAATACTATTCTTTGTGTTTCTGTCCTTTCCATTATCCTAGTTCAAAGCCAAATGTGGAAGTCAACCTGAGCCAGCAGAATTCATCCTTGATGACTACACAAAGGGCAGGTTGGGATGCTGAGCAAGAAGACTCACTGGATGGGCCCTTTCCCTCAGCCCAGGAGTTCTTTTCCTATATCTGTCGCTTGTTTAATAATGAGATTGAACATGATTTTTAATGTTGTCCAAACAACTTCACAATTTTAGAATGACTAGCCAGATCTATGGCACAGAAGACTGACAGCTACTGCTCAGTGGGGCCTCTCAGTTCCACCTGCAAGAGACATGTGGGTCATTATTCTACTAATACCTTGCCTTTTTCCAACGGCATTGTTTAGGAATGTTTTTCTCTTTCTATATTGTCCTATTATTTATCAGATACCTATTTTCTTAAACTTTTCATCCAAACTACATAGTCTGCGAGTCTTACAAGTTAGTCCGGTAATCCAATAGTATTTTCTAGAACAGCATTTTTCCTCAAGAGAATTTGGTAGGATCATGAATAGTACCTTCTACACACCCTAGATAAGCCATTCTCTGGAGTCCCTAGCAGGCATTGGATTCCTGACATTAGCTACATTTCCTCAGATACCAGGAAATACCAGAGTGTGAAAAAAAGCAGTCTGTGAGACAAAAGCATTGCCATCCTCTCCCCTCCGGGTCCTCAGTTTCCCTGGCAATCTATACGCAAGCAGAACAACTTGCTCAAGTACAAACCCAAAGTAAGAAACAGGAAGTCCTAACAGGGCTGCTACCACCACACCACAGGCCTGTTTGCATTGAGAAATGCCAACAAGGAACTTCTACTTTGGCCTGAGGCCAATCTCCAGAACAGAATCAAACTGTTTTCCATCATCTCTGATGCAAAGCATCACAGTCAGTGCAGAGCGGCTAGAGAAGAAAGGGAAGCAATTCAGCTTGATAGGATTTGCATTTCACCACCTCCCTCTTACCAAGTAATGTAAAAATATGTTTCAACAGTATCAGGAAACCGAACATTACAGGACATCTGAATGAAAAGCCCAGGGCTATCTCAGCTCATTAGCATTTTCATGGATGGCTGGGCAGGTTCCTTCCCTTTCCCACAGCAAGAGACTCATTGCCATTGCCTGAGCATTGCTTACCTAATCAAGGCAGTTCTGCAGGAAAACAGGGCAACTAATGCAACAATGGAGGTGGCAACACAGAGCGAAGGCCACCAGTGGCCTTCAGTGGGGCCTGGAAGGTTTGTCCCTTTGCTTTTCCTGTTAAGCACTTATTGAAACGGAGATTTACATGTTTGGCAGTCCAAGGACTAGCATTTTGTGAAGGAACCTGAGCCCAGACTATTTTAAGCATATAATAATGAAACGTGAGCTACTTTTTGTCTAGCATCTTTTCTAGGAAATGAGAAAACGTATACTTGCTTTGTGGTCCGAGGATGCAAACTTACCTACTCAGTCCCCAAAGCTATTACTTTCACATATTTCCAGGCATCCCGCTCAGTCATAGTTTTCAGGAAGCAAAGCTTTAAACAAGTAAGGGTAACAAACTTGCCTGAATGCATGGCAGTTTTATAAACGCTGAGTTATGTGAGCTCTCAGGTGTCTGGGAAGTTGAATATGCATGGCCCAATGCTCGACAACTATGTAGCTGTGGGTTTTCTGTCTGAGCCAAAAGATGACAGATGTCTCCAGGCAGCATTTATGTGGTCACTCTGATTTCTGCTACACAAAAATCACAATGAAAAGACAAAATGACATTTTAAGTGCAGTGTTTGACAGGGTTGGGGAAGATGGAGTGGGAGTGGAGGATGGCAAGGAGGGAGGAATAGAATTATATACCTAAACACAGTGTCGGGAAGCACTTGTCTCTGCAACCACTTCACCACTCGCCCACATGCATGGCCGTCATAACCACTCAGAGAGCCGGAGAAGAGCCAGAACAAAAGGTAAGCCAAAAAGTGGGATCCAAAGAGCATTTTGGCCTGAAATACTTCACATGTGAATGTTCCTCTTTAAGAGCATTATCAAGATGCTGCCATCTTCAAAGAAAGCCGGAATTATTGTCACAATCCTAAAGTCAGTGTGCATAGGCCCTTGAAGCTGTCTCCAGGATGAGAGGAGTGTGGTTTGCTTATCTTTCCCTATTGGCCAAGTTTGGGTTTTCTAAAATACTCTCCTACCTTGCAGGCAAATTTCAAATATGTTCCAGTTACAATTCTTTTTTATTCTGATCCTCTCTCTGATATACAAGAATAGGTAGCATCCTTGTTCAAATGACAAAATGGGGAAATGTTGCTGGAATGATTAACAGGACTATGACCTGGAAGTTATGGGGCAGGGAGGGGGCAATCCTCTCTTTCAATACCTCTTTGCTATTCCTTATCCTGTGTCCATGACACCCATCAAGTTACACAGATTCACTGCAGCTTCTCCTCAAAGCTGACACTTTAACACAAAGATTCCAAAATTATTTTGAAAACTATCCAGTAGAATCAATGCATTTTGGATTGAATACTTCCAGAAATGAGCATTAAAACAATACAGGTGACCCTTACACTTTTATTAACTCACATAATCCTTACACTCTCGCTGAAAGTAGCTGTCATCCTACCCAATTGAAAGATCACGAAGCTGAAACTGGAAGAGGTGGACTTTTTAGCTAGGCACACACAATCAATATATGGCAGAGCTGAGCTTGAATGCAGGCTTTCAGCGCCTTTCTACCATATCACAATCATCTTTCAAATTTGTAATAGAATACTCAAATCTAGGGAATGTTGCAGTGCAATAATTATCATATTCCCTTACAGGCTCAACAATTACATCCAAGGACACAAAGTCAAAAGCCACCAGGGGCCAAGCCAGGTGGAGCCCAGAGACCTGCAGAGCACGTGCCCCATCGAAAGAGGCAGCTGATGCACAATTCCACCTCCAAGTTGCCATGAGAACAGAGGTTCTGTGTCATTAGGGATTCCAATTTTCTGGCAATCTGAATGTGTTTACATGTAGGTATGAGAGAAAAATCACCTCATTTGTTTTAATATGGACAACAAATGCACATATTTTAAACCATTGTACAGAAATAACAAATAAGTCTTTAGGATAAATCTGGTCCCTGGGCCACCAATTTGAGAGACTGTCCAGTATAAAGCAGGTCAACTGCTATCCTTGCTTGACCCAATTATTTCCCCAACAGAAAAGCTCACCTCCACATTCAAGATCCTTCAGATTCACTTCACTGCCTGAGGTGGTCTGAATTCTAAAGTTCTCACAGCTCACTGCTCAGTCCACCTTTTTTAGAGGAGGCCTCTCTAGTACAAAAAGCTCCAGTCCAGACATAGGTTCACTAAACCCCTAAAACCTGGCTAAGCTTCAGTTTCCTCAGCTGAGACTTATGATTTAAACATTAGGTAGATTCCAAGGTGGTGGAGTAGATAAATGCTGTACTCACTTCCACCCATGACATCAAATTTACAACTAAACTAAGATTGAGAATTGCCTGAAGTCTAGCTGAACAGAAGTCTGATAATTAAGGATATCAGGATAAGTACGTTGGCACTAGTAGGAGGGAAGGAGATGTAGAACATGCTGGTCACACACCCAAGAGTGGTGACTAAAACTCTGAAGAAATGTCTCAACTGTGGAGGTCCCCCTGAGGAGCAAGGAGTCACTGGTCTACATCAGGCTCCTAGCCCAGGGTTCCAGTGCCAGGAAGAGAAGTCCCCATCACTATGGCTGTGAAAACCAGCTGAGAGTATGGTTGAGTGACATGGAAGGCTTCTAGAGTCCCAAGTGTGGCCCTTAAAAGACCTGTGCATGGACTTACTCAGTAGCAGACTCACTCACTCTGAGTTTCAGCACGGGGCAGCAACTGAAAGGCATCAGAGACAGAAGGAAAGAACTGAATTGTCTGGCTTCAAGGTGAGGGCTGGAAAGGCATCTCTCTCCCAGACAGAATTGCTGAAAGAAGCCACTGTTTCATTGTTGAGTTCTCCTGCACCACACCTGCATGAATAGGTGGGCACCGTATCTGAGTTTCCATCAACCTAGCTAATACCATTCCCTCTGCCCTGGTAACTCTCTAAGACTTCACCTCATCTAAGCTACTTCTAGTGGCTTTTCCATTAAAGTAGTATGTCTTGGCTCATGCTGTAAACTTTTCTAAAATCTCTCAAAGGTTTACAAACCCCCCAAACAAGCATCACCTGCCCTCAGCATGACACATACCTCTTGCTAAGCAGGCCCAAGCCCAGCCTGAGTGGTAGCTGGCCTCGGTTCATTACTTAGCCTCTCCTAGGCACCTCCAAGCCTATAAGAAGTGGCAACCACCTTCATATCACTTTGTAGCTCATGCTAAGTGGCCTCAGGCAGGACACAGGCAGCAACTGATGTTGGCCTGCACCTCCCAAGAAGCCTCAAAACCAACACTCCCAGTGGCAAGCTTCAGACCACACTAGAGCATCACCTCCACAAACAACACACTCAAAGGGAAGACTTGGCAGACACCAAAGCCCCACTATAATGAAACCTACTGTATAGGGCCAGTCCCCAAATAATATTTTCTCCACTGTAGTCACCACCAGTCCTTACAGCCAGTCATCTTGAAGGTCAATCCCTCTAAATGCTAATCAAGGCTCAACTACAACAGGAGGGCACACACAACCCAGACCAGGCACAAACCTGGAACATCTGGCTCAGGTTGACCAGGTTGACTACAACACTGGACCCCACAAGACACTTACTGTATAACATCATCTTACCAAGATGTAGCAGTACTGCCTAATACGTAGAAACAAATACAGGAAAGCAGCCAGCATGAAAAGATAAAAAAAGTGTCCCAAATGAAAGAACAGAACAAAACTCCAGAAAAATAACTAAACAAATGGAGACAAGCAATCTACCAGATGCAAAGTTCAAAACACTGGTTTATAAGGTTGCCCAGTGAACTTAGGGGAAGAGTAGATGAATTTAGTGAGAAGTTCAACACAGAGATAGGAAACATAAAAATTGATTAAGAAACATAAAAAAGAACCAGTCAGGATATAATAATTAAAATGAAAAATACAGGGAATCAACAGTAGATTAGATAAAGCAGAGGATCAAATCAGCAATTTGGAAGATACAGAAGTATAAAACGCACAATCAGAAAAGAAAAAAAGAATTTAAAAAAAATGAAGATAGTTTAAGGGGCCTCTGGGGCATCATCAAGCATACCAACATTTGCATGATCGGATAGGTGTACCCAAAGGAGAAGAGAGAGAAAAAAAATTGAAAACCTATTTGAGGAAATACTACTGAAAAACTTCCCTAACTTGGCAAAGCAAATAGACATATAAACCTAGGAAGTACAGAGAATACCAACAAGGTGAACTCAAAGAGGCCCACACCAAGACACTTCATAATTAAAATGCCAATAATTAAAGACAAAGCAAGAGAAGCAATTAATTACTTGCTAGGGAGCTAGGTGAAAAAAGTGAAGACTGTTGGCTGATATCTCAACAGAAAATTGTCAGGCTAGAAGGAATTGGGATAAAATATTAAAAATGATGAAAAGCAAGGACCTATAACCAACACTACTTTATCCAGCAAAGATATCTAATCTAATGAAAGCATAATATTGAAATTAACTGTTTCTTCGGGATGCCTAAGCCACACTCACCAGCCAATCAGAGCGACTGTATGCAAATTAACCCAGCCAAGATGGAGGCCGGCACTCACGGAGCTGCTAGAGTAAATAGGCAGCTTCTGTTGCAGCAGGAGTAAAACTGTTTGCTGGCTGGGCTTCTCCCAGCTCCAGGCAACAACATATTTACAACATTGTCTCAATTATAGAAGCCTCTGAGTTGAAACAAACAGCAGTGCTGGCTGCCACTACTAAGGCAACATTGTCTCAATTATAGAAGCCATGAGCTGAAGAAGACAGGAGGCTTCCTTACCTGCCTAGGCCTTGGCTTAAAGGAACAGTGTATCAATTATAGAAGATAAATAAACCCCAGAAACCTGCTTCCAGCAACTTTGCTGGGACATTGGGTCAATGGGAGCTGTGGGTAGCCTGAAAGCCTGAAAACAGCCCTCAGTCCATCACCCAGGCTGGCCACACCCCAATGGGGTGAGGGACCCCACTGGGGGGCTTAACCAGCCTTCAAACAGCCATCAGCCCCTCACCCAGGCTGGCCAGGTACCCCAGTAGGGACCCAAAACCTGAAGGGGCTGTGGGCAGCCTGAAAGCCTGAAAACGGCCCTCAGGCCCGAACCCAGGCTGGCCACAGCCCAATGGGGTGAGGGACTCCACTGGGGGGCTTGGCCAGCCTTCAAACAGCCATCAGCCCCTCACCCAGGCTGGCCAGGTACCCCAGTAGGGACCCAAAACCTGAAGGGGCTGTGGGCAGCCTGAAAGCCTAAAAACAGCCCTCAGCTCCTCACCCAGGCTGGCCACACCCCAGTGGGGTGAGGGACCCCTGGGGAGTTTGGCTAGCCTGCAAACAGCCATCAGCCCCTCACCCAGGCTGACCAGGCACGCCAGCAGGTGGACATCCACAGAGGGGTCCCAGACTGCGAGAGGGCACAGGTAGGGCTGAGGGACCTCCTGAGTGCACAAATTTTTGTGCACCAGGCCCCTAGTTATCTATAATTGAAGAAAAGATTAGAGTTTTCCAAACAAGAAAATGCTAAAGGAGTTCACCACCACCCAACTGGAAGTACAGGAAATGTTAAAGGGACTTCTTTATGAAGAAGGAAAAATAAAGATCAGAAATATGAATAGTAAATAGTCAATAGCTACATGTCTATCAACAATTGTTTTAAATTTAAATGAATTAAATGCTCTAATTAAAAGGCTGAATGGCTGAATGGATAACAAAATAATATCTTTACCAGTGGAATTACTGTGTCCTTCTTTGTCTTGTTATAGCCTTTGTTTTAAAGTCTATTTTGTCTGGTACAAGTATTGCTACCCCAGCTTTTTTTTGTTTTCATTTTTATGAAATATCTTTTTCTATCCCTTTGCCTTTAGCCCAGAGGTTCTTAACCTTCTGGCCCTTTAAATATAGTTTCTCATCCGAACCGGTTTGGCTCAGTGGATAGAGCTTCAGGCTACAGACTGAAGGGTCCCAGGTTCAATTCCGGTCAAGGAAACTCACTTGAGATCAAAAGATACACACAGACTAAAACAATAGTTCTCAACTTATGGGTCATGACCTCTTTGGCAGTCGAACGAACCTTTCACAGGCATCGCCTAAGACCATCCTACATATCAGATATTTACATTACGATTCATAATAGTAGTAACAACATTACAGTTATGAAGTAGCAATGAAAATAATTTTATGGGTGGGTCACATGAGGAACTGTATTTTTTTTAAATATATTTTATTGATTTTTTACAGAAAGGAAG
>PVJC01032209.1:0-20065 GCA_004026665.1 Murina feae
ATTTCTTTATGCTGTATTCTAGATAATTTTCTCAGACAGATTTCCAGGCCTTCGATCCTGTCCCTAATCTTCTACTTAATCCTATCTTGAATGTTAATGACTTTTTAAATTCATAGAATGTATATTCAGTTCTTTTTTTAATATACAAGGGGTTCTACTCCTTTTATAATTTCTCTATCTCCTTAATTAAATAAAATTACTTCTTTATAGTCACTTTCAGATTTTTTGTCCTGTTGTCTCAAGTTCTTAGAGTGTTAATCTTTTGGTCTGTTGCATCTTCTATCTCTGTTATGGTCAATTATTTTCTCAATTTTTGCTTTTAAGTTTATCTGTTGCAGGTATTTTTCTTCAGTGCATTGTCATAACCCCTAAGACTTTTGTACTTATTTGTACTTTAATCAGGTGCCTCAGATATTTCACCATTTCAAGAGTTGCTATTATAGTTTTTTACATTAATTTCTCCACTTGGAGAATCCTGATCCATAGAGGCTGTACACATTGATTCCACTGTTTTTTAATTTTCCAGGCAGGATCCTAGGCAAGAAATAAGCTTTGTGGCCTTTCTGCCCTCATGAGCAGATACTTTTAGTTCCCCCTGTAAAAAGGTTTTTTCTCTGTATGTAAGGAATCTCAGTGTTAGCCCCTTATCTTCGTTTTACATCCAAGTCACCTGTTCTTGTGTGTTCACTAAAACTCCAGCTATTTTCACATTGAACCCAAATCTGTCTGATTTTTTTTTCTTTTCTTTTTTTTTTTTATATTTTATTGATTTTTTTACAGAGAGGAAGGGAGAGAGAGAGAGAGTTAGAAACATCGATGAGAGAGAAACATCAATCAGCTGCCTCCTGCACGCCCCCTATGGGGGATGTGCCCGCAACCAAGGTACATGCCCTTGACCGGAATCAAACCTGGGGCCTTTCAGTCCGCAGACCGACACTCTGTCCACCGAGCCAAACGGGCCAGGGCTATCTGATTCTTTTTCCTTCCCTGTGTCATTTATTCTCAGTCAAGATTTAAATTCCTTCTGAGAGGTACCTATAGATTTGTTTCTTTCCTTTGAGCTTTTTTTCCCCCCCTAAATCAACCATTTCTTTATGTTTGTGATCAAAAAAGAATTTATATTAGCTCATTCATGTTGCCAATCTGCATATATACAGACTAATAAAATGAATATTATTAAATATTAGTTTATCTTACTCTTGAACAGATAACAACTACAATGCAGATATGTCATTATTTACTGGTCTTCCTCACCAAGTATCTATTGGTAACTCTTCAACTCAATATGGAATGTTCTTGTATTTTCCCTTTCTTATGGGTCTGAGGATTCTTTTCTGAATTCTTACTATCTGCTCCAGATATTTTTGCCTCATGGCCTTTCATTATTAAGTATAGAAAAAGTCTTAGGCTTTTCTTACTACTTACTCAAAATACAGTCTTTTACCACTTGATTTCTCCTGAATTACATTCCTCTTAATTACTCTGCAAAATGCTGGCTGCCTGTAATCTGAATTAATATGTATAATAGTGTGATGCCATAATTCCCTGTCACCCTTTTGCCAAGCACCCCTACTCCCCAATCTATGTGTTCTTTACAACGCCAATCTGCTGTCATCTATGTTCTTGGAATACAGCATTATGAATAAGAAGAGCCACCTCATATTTGGAATCTATGCATGAATAATTGATTGCCATTTCATGTCTGATTTTGGGAAATATTCAAGGATATATTACCATATACCTATGTTTTCATGTGGGAATCTGAAGCCAAAAAAAATGAAAATATTTTAATTTTGTATTAGGTGGATGTGGTATAAATATGGGAAAGAAGGGAGATAAAATGTTATGTAGTCTGCAGTCTTTTTTTTTTTTTCATTTATTTCTGATAAAGCTTAGTTTAGCTCCATCTACATTGTTTTTCTGTCTATACCAGTAGAAATTTCAGACTCATCTATAACATTCTATATAATCTTCATTTTCTTCAATGTAAAATTAAAATATTAATTTCATATATTAGGACTTACTTTCTAAAAGACAACTGTGTTACAATGTATCTGTCCTTTTTTCCCTCACTTCCAAATAACCAGCCTTTGTATAGTTCTTAGTTATTTGTTATTTTATTTCTACCATTACAGTTTCTTATTCTTACTTTCTCAGTATATTGTCTGTATTTTGTGCTGGAGTATATGACACTCCACTACCTTTGACTCAATGCAACACAAAAACTCATCATTTTCTGACCTGACTTTTATAAAGCATCCAACCAGAATATTTCTTCCACACAGCCCAAAATGATAAAATGAAATTACCATGTCCTACATTTACTTTTTCTTAATAATATAATGAACTTGTTTACAATTCTAGGATTCCTCATCATTAGTCTTCTCCCCTTTTCTAGCCTAAACTAAGTAAATACTAGGAGACCCGTTTGTGTATAGCTTTTGTCTGTTATCTCAAAAAAGAAGGAATAAAAATGGGTGGGTGTCTTTTTTTTTTCTTCACTCCTATTCACTACTGTGTTTACTATTGTTGTTATTATCACTCCTCTTAAGTGAATTCTATCTCTGCTACTTATTCTTATATTGCTTAACTTGATGTGACTAAAGAAAGCTGCCCAAACAGAGGATGGTATAACAGATTACTGGATGGTAAAATTTCTTAGGGCAGTAATTGCCTGCTCCTTTGTCTAGTTAAAACCCTGTGTTTTGGTGAATTTGGAGTGGTCTAGGGTAGTATGAAAGAGTCTGTTAAGAATAACTCTCATTTGAATTATTATTGCTAATTACCAGTAATTTGTCCCAATGACTTCCTTTTCTTGGTAGGAAACTATCTGAGGGGGAAAATGCTATTTGAGAATGAAATATATCTCCCTCTTCTTGAACTATTTTATGTTCAAAATTCTTCTAGCATCTTCTTACCACACTCAGATTAAAATCCAAAATTCTTACAATGGTCTTTTATTAGCTACACTGGCGTTTTTGCTGTTGTTGTCTTACTTTTACTCTGTATATCCCTCAGATATCTACTTTGTCATTTATTCCATTAAAGAAACTACCCTGAGCACCCTATATAAAAAGTAACACCTCAGACCCTCTATACATACTAATTCTGCTATTTTTTTTCATAGTTCTTATTACCACCCAGCATTATATCATGTGTGTGTTTGTTTATTTTGACTTTAGAGATAAGATGTGCCATGTCAGCACAGCCAAGGGTTCAGTGAGCCTGAGGTGGGGCGGTGAAGGATGTAGAAAAGACACACAAAGAATAAGCTGGATCTAGGTGGATCTTCCTGTGCCTGGCTAAGGCCACAGACAGAGACCCAGACAGCAAGCTGAGCCTTTATTTTATAGCCAGAGGTAAACAAGGTAGTGGTCACCATAGTTACAATGTTCTTAGGAGTTTCACCTGTTTTGGGAGCACTTGCTGCATCTCCCTCAGCCCATTAGCTACCCAGATAAGATCTAGGGGGCATCATAAGGTGGAGCCTAATTTTGCTAAGAGGGCTGTGCCCTCTAAGCTGGAACTTGTTTGTGGCTTTGCCAACAGGTATAGGGATTAACCCTATAGCCGCTCTTTACAATAACATACATATCATAAAACAAATATTAAGAAATAAGATAGAGAAATATAGGATTAACTCCCAAAATGAGAACTACAGACTGGGTTATGGAAACCTAAAGAAAAGAGGGTACTGTGAACTGGGTAGACACATTACAGGGAACCTGAGCTGGCTTAAACATTTTATCAAAACATGGACCGAAAGACAATGTGCCTCATTGGGAGTGTTGATTAAACACAAACTAGGCACCACCTCAGATTTTTTCATCAAAATCTCTCAAGAGGCCCTAACTGATTTGACTCAGTGGATATAATGTCGCTCTATGTACTGAAGGATACTGGATTTAATTCCGATTGCAGGTCCCCTGGTCCTGCTACATGTAGGAGGCAACCAATCGATGTATCCCTTTAACATTAATGTTTCTCACTGTCCCGCCCTCTCCCTTCCACTCTCTCTAAATATGAATGGAAAAATATCCTTTGGTGAGGATCTACCAAAAAAGAAAAAAAAAAATCTCTCAAGAGAAGCATGGGCGTCTTATACCAGGTTGCCAAGGCTGTAGTAAAATAAGGTCAATATATATTGCCAATGGGAATATAAATTGGTATTACTTTTATGAACCACATTTTGGTAAAATATATATAAAAAATACCTGCTGTTGTGCCCATATTGTAATGGTTATTCTGTTATAGAAATTACCAGGTGACTGGAAAATACACAATGGTACTCAGAAGATTTAAGGAAGAACCCTTTGTTTTGCAGATGTACTAGTACAGTGACTCAGGGAGTCAGTTCTCCAAATCCTGAGTGAGTCAATATGGAGGAAGCCTTCTCTTATCAGACTTCTGGACCTTTCTCGGGCCTTGCAGCCCAACCCCATCCCATGGGTTGGAATGGGGGAAGTGAAATTATACCCAGAAGCTTGGCCTGTCTGGCACCAGCCCTTCCTGGCGTTGTAAACAGGTTCTGCTAGGCAGGACTGGTGTCAGGTTACTGGCACAAATAGCTAGCCCCCACATGTCTCATTTCCCCTTCAGTCCTACAACTATATTTCATATGATACTCCCATACGCAATGTGACATAAGTATAGGTTATTCATTACAGCATTGTGTAGAAATAACCAAATATAAAAACAATCAAAATGTTGATCATCCATACAGTAGAATACTTTGCCGCTATAAAAAAGAGTAAGAAATTATTTATTTATTGCTATAGAGAGCACTCAGGTTTATTGATAAGAAAAGCAAAATGAAGAACCATCAACATGGTAGACTGTAGCATATGTGTAAAAAACAGACAAAGTATTTGCTTTCATATGTATATGTAATATCTCTGGAAAGATTAGAAAACAAAACTGTTGACTGGTTATCTCCAGGAAGGGGAATTAAAGGGGGGAGAGGGGGAGAGATGATAGAAGTAAGAAGAAAATTTTAATCTGGTGGATGTATAACCTATTAAAAATAAAAGAAAAAACCAGAGTGAAAACTGCTGCTCTGTCTGTGGAGTAGCCCATTCTTTCTCACTGCTTCACTAATAAATGCTCCTTTAGTATTAAAAAAAACAACAACAGTGAAAACTAAACCAAAAAATGAAAAATAAAAACTGGCAGAGAAGAATGAGCAAAATTCAGACAAGTAGAAGTAAGAAGTAATAACAAGATATTACTTCTTCCACATAGGAATTATTCAGATTGGTTAACAATGCTTCCTCTAAGACTTAATTACCATGCCAATATCAAGTAAGTTGTCACATTGTAGTGCTACTGGATATATGTTCTAAATATAGTAAATTGAAATTAAGCAGCTCAGTGACTTTATTTTTTTGTAACATTTGGTTTTTATAATCCATACAGTCATAGATTGTGTGGTTTTATAACATTTTAGTCTTCAAAACCTATTTTGATGTTGCCTACTAACACAAAGCACCTTTCTAATCATCTTAGTATTCTTGTTTCTGAATGCCTGTGGGACTTCTTTTAATGTATATTATTTTAAAGCATATGCTTCATTCCATGCTCATTATAGAATAATTTATATGATACAATATAAATAAAATTAAGAAAACTCACCTATAATCCAATTGTCCAGAGACAATTACAGTAGACAATTTGCTCTATATTCTCTTTTTCCATGAATATATTTTTCCAAATCTGTAACTATATAATACTAGAGACCTGATGCACGAAATTCATGCAAGAGTAGGCCTTCCTTCCCCTGGCTGCTGGCACCGGCTTCCCTCTGGCCTCCAGCAGGCACCTGGTACCCAGGCTTCCCTTGCAGCCCTGGCTTCGTTCAGAAGGTCGTCCAGAAGGACATCTGGAAGGATGTCCGGTCTAATTAGCATATTACACTTTTATTATTAAAGATATTTGAATTTTTCATTTATCAATATATGGTGAACGTATTCCCATCCTATAACATATCTTGGCCATATAACTCATAGAACAATTACTGTACTATCTCTTACTGAAAGTATCCATCTTATGTCTCCTATTTGATTATGTACCTCTAGAAGATAAGAGACATCTTTTATTTGTCCTTGTCATAGCACTCTCCCCATCAGCATCTGATACACATTCACAATATAGAGCTATTTTCTTTAAAAATCCCAGCAGACACTCAGAAGGATGCATATAATTTCGGTGGTATTTTTCCCAAAAAATGCAATTCTTTTTAGTCCTGTGAAAACATCTAATAAACCCAAGTTGACAGACTTTCAAAAAAAAAAATTCAATATCCTTCAAAAGTGTCAAAGTCATGAAAGACAAGGAAAGACTGAAGAATTGTAACAGACTGGGAAAGACTAAGAAGAAATAACAAGTAAATTCAATTGGAATTATATTTGGGATCCTTGAACAGAAAAAAGGACGTTAGTGGGAAACTTGGCCAAATTTGAGTGAAGTTTAATTTGATAATATTGATACAATATTGATCAATATTATCAAATTAACTTCTTAATAAGTATACTACAGTTTTGTAACATGTTAACATTGGAGGAAGCAGAGTGTAACTTTTTAACTCTAAGCTTGGTTTAAAAAAAATTGTTTTAATTCCAGGAGGAAAATTTAAATTAGTTAATAGATATTCTCAAAATTTTTCTTTTTAATTTCAGCACCAAGGAGTATCATTTTTGCTGGCTGAAATGGCAATGAAAGTTGAACTAGCCAGATTAGGTTACCAGAGAGCCGCATGGGAGGTTGATGCTGGTCGCCGAAATACCTATTATGCGTCTATTGCAAAGGCATTTGCTGGAGATATTGCCAATCAGTTAGCTACTGATGCTGTGCAGATTTTTGGAGGCAATGGATTTAACACAGAATATCCAGTAGAAAAACTAATGAGGGATGCCAAGATCTATCAGGTAAGATTATACATAATTTTTATCGTTTTTTAGGAAACGAATGTTTGTAGATGACAGTAGATTTTAATCATTTAGTGATTTTATGCCACTAGTAATAACAAATGACATCATAGATGTTTGTAAGCTAAACTAACACAAATAAGAATATTACCTTTAAGTATTTGCCTTAAGAGAGAATAGGTTGCCCAGCCAGTGTGTCTCTTTGGTTAGAGAAATATTTAGCAACATCAAATGTTAGATTTCCCAAACTTTTTGAATATATTTTTCCAAATATATTTGATTGTTTAAGACAACTCCAAAGTGTTGGTAAATCACTTTTTATAATAATTTTAACTAATTGTTACAAAATTATATATTTTTATGGATTTCACAAAGTCAGTTTTTGGAATCACTATAGATTCTATATATGATTTGATTTCGTTGGGAATTAAAATAGAGCTTAAACTACTTTCCAAAATATTGAGTAAATTGAAGTATTTGTGTACCGAAGATATTTCACCTACATGTACATCTTTTTTTCTTGCAGATTTATGAAGGTACAGCACAAATTCAGAGGCTTATTATAGCCCGTGAACATATTGGCAGGTATAACAATTAACAAGATCTCTGTAGAAACATGACTAATTGTTGAGTAAAATAGAACATAAACCAGTATTTAAACTACAAGAAAAGAAAGGGCTTCAAGATTTTTCCCAGGGAAAATCTTCGAATAAGTACTCTTAACTAATAATATGCAACTGATTCTCATAGTAATTTTATCTTTAGCTTTATGACTTGCCTTTCTTCAAATAGATTTGGTTTCATTAAATTATGTGTTGCCCTCAGTATCACTGTACTTTATTATAATAACCTTGAAAAATGCATTAGTTTTGTTATTTTGACTTCTTAAAATTAGAGTAACAGAAATTCCTTGGAATTTCAATATTTTTCCAATGACAGAGTATTGGGTTTATAAAAGGATATTCTAAAATTTACAGTAAGAAACTTTTGTAGTATTTGGATGCTACCCAATAACTTGTCAGTGACTTTGTAGACCTAATGATATTGTATTAGAGGAGTTCATTTTGCTAAAATTTGGAAAATAATTTGTTTTCAATTTTATACAGTGATAGTAAAAAATTTTATGTTTATATTTTCCCATTATATAACAACCAAAAGTTATTTGAAAATTTTGTTTAATTCTGGGCCAACATTTTCACTTGCCTTATTTAAAATAAATCAATAAAGTTTGCCTTAAATTATTCTTATATGACTCCAATCTCATTTTATGTGCATACGTACTGAAAAGAAACTTTTAAATAAAAGTGTTCAATATTTATTAGTGTATCTGTATTCTTTTTTAAAATAAAAACTCACCCAAGGAAATGTTTTTCATTGGTTTTAGAGAAAGGAAGGGGGAAGAGAGAGAAAGAATGAGAGAGGGAAACATCCATTAGTTGCCTCCCATACCTTCACAACCTGGGTATGTGCCCTAACCAGGAATCGAACCTGCCACCTTTCAGTGTATAGGACAACAGTTCAACCAACTGAGCCACAGCATCCAGGGGAGTGTGTCTGTATTCTTTCCAGAACGTTTATTACTTCATGTAATAGTGGATACCTGATTTACATACTATGATGAAAACAAGTCATGTTTGGATTTTGAACTGCATAAAGTTACCTACCCATTTTTCATGAGATTATATTATTACTAGAGGCCTGGTGCACAACATTCCTGTACTGACTGGGGGAGGGGAGAGTAGGAGGTCCTCTGAGCCCAGCCTGTGCTGCCGAAGAGGCAGAAGAGACTCCTGCCACCTCTGCTGTGCTCGCCAGCCTTCAGCCCTGCTTGTGGCTGAGCTGAGAGCACACTGACCACCAGGGGGCAGCTCCAGCGCTGAGTGTCTGCCCTCTGGTGGTCAGTGCACGTCATAGCAACCAGTCATTCAGTAGTTTGGTTATTTGCATATTACCCTTTTATTATATAGGATGAAATATCTCAGAAAATACAAATACAAAATAACTTGAGAACCAACATTTATAAATTTAATTTTTTGTAATTCTAAACATCAAAGACTGCTAAAATATGTCATACTAAATGGTGTTTCTGATATCACTTCTGATTTTCCAATTCTGACAATTCTACAATTCAATCCTATTTTGACACTAATTCAAAGTAGTTAGCAGGTTTAAGGGCTCAGTCTCACAAGACTCCCCTCATTAGTCATAAGTCCAGCTTCCCCAGCCTACCCACACTTCTAATTTTGCTACAACTTCAGGTATTCCCAGGACCCCACCCTCAGGTTTGATCATTTGTTTGAATAACTCACAGGACTCAGGAAATCACTTCACTTGTATTTGCTAGTTTATTATGAAGGATACAACTAAAGAACAGCCAAATGGGAGAGATGCATAGGGCAAGGTATGGGAGGAGACAGAACTTTCACACCTCCCAGTGCACCACCCTCCAGCATATTCAACCTGGAAGCCCCCTGTTCCAGAGTTTTTATAGAGACTCTTCAACCTCACAGGTTAAGGAGGGGCCTGAAAGCTCCACCTGTATTAGCTAGTGCTGCCTTAACAAAATGCCACTGTCTGGGTGGCTTAAACAACAGACATTTATTTTCTCACAGTTCTCCAAGGTGCCATTTGTGTTGGTTTCTGGAGAGGCCCCTCCTCCTGGCTTGCAGGCCTTCTTACTGTGATTGCACATGGCCTCTTGTCTGTGCAGGCATGGGGAAAGAGCTCTAGTGACTCTTCCTCTTGTTATGAGGAAGAAACAGTCCTATTAGATTAGGGCTCTACCCTTATGACCTTAATTCTCTCTAGGCCCTATCTATTTCCAAATACAGTCACAAAGGGAAAGGTTAGGGATTCAACATACGAATTTTGGGATGAGGGCCACAGTGCGGTCCATTACACTACCCTCAAATTAATTAGTCTTGCCCTAACCGGTTTGGCTCAGTGGATAGAGCGACGGCCTGCAGACTGAAGGGTCCCAGGTTCAATTCCAGTCAAGGGTATGTACCATGGGTTTCGGGCACATCCCCAGTAGGGGGTGTGCAGGAGGCAGCTGATAGATGTTTCTCTCTCATCGATGTTTCTGACTCTCTGACCCTCTCCCTTCCTCTCTGTAAAAAATCAATAAAAATATATTTTTTAAAATTATTATTAAAAAAATTAGCCTTTCTGGTGTCCTGTGCTTCATAGGGAGCCCCAACCTAGGTCACCTTATTTGCGTAAACTCAAATGATCTTTTGAATGAAACTCATTATGAATAACAAACTCTTATCAAAAAAATTCCAAAGGTTTTTGGAACTCAGAGACACAGACAGGGAACAAAAGCCAGATCCATACCCTATACTACACTAAATTATAAAAATCAATTTTTTTACAAAAGATATTTAAATTATAATTTTTTATGCTCAATTATGAAATTGTATTTTAATGGCACAACTAGAGATTGATGAGATTTAGAGACTTCCTAATACTCCAAATTGGATATTACATAGAAATTACAAGTTAAAATATATACATTCCAAATACAGATTTGGATTTATAATACACGGTTTTAAAAATTTACCCATTTTAAATATAAAGCTTCTAGATAGAAATGTGTTTCAGAGCCATATGATGAGAATATATATAGAAGTACCCTTGCTAATAAGTATTAAGCAATTATATGACTATCAATTAAGACTTCAGTCACAAGTAATACAAATGAAATTAAGCTACTTTAAGTAAAAAAGTGAACAATTATATTTAAGTCAACTGAACTTTGAGCAACTCAAGGGTCAGGGGCAAAGAAATTAACCCTGAAACCTCCAGCCCTATGCAGTGGAAAATCACTAATAACTTTTGATTCCCAAAAAACTTAATTACTAATAGCCCACTGTTACCAGATGCCTTATGAGAACTGAACATAAATAGTCCATTAAAACATGTTTTGTATATTATATATATATTATATCTTGTATTCTTACAATAGAGTATGCTAGAGAAAAGAAACTAAGAAAATCATAAAGAAGCGAAAATACATTTACAGTACTATATGTACTTATCGGGGGAAAAAATCCACATACAGCCCTAACCGATTTGGCTCAGTGGCTAGAGCGTCAGCCAGCGGACTGAAGGGTCCCAGGTTCAATTCCGGTCAAGGGCGTGTACCTTGGTTGTGGGCACATTCCCAGTAGGGAGTGTGCAGGAGGTAGCTAATCAATGTTTCTAACTCTCTATCCCTCTCCCTCTCTGTAAAAAATCAATAAAATATATATATTTTTTAAATCCACATGCAAGGGGACCAGTACTGTTTAAACCAGGTTGTTCAAGGGTCAGCTGTATATGAAGTGCCTCATGGGTCTAAAGGGCAGGGATGGAGTCAGTTTTAGTAAGGCACTAGAACCCAAACAGTCGTCAGCAATTCATGAAATACTGTTTTTTTCTACCTCACAACTCTACATCTTGCTGTCATGTTGCTTTTTCTCATTTAGTAGCCTAGCTTTCTCTGCTTTGATTCCATTATAGTATAAGATTAATTATTTACATACTAGGGGCCTGGTGCACAAAAATTTGTGCATTCGGGAGGTCCCTCGGCCCGACCTGTGCCCTCTCACAGTCTGAGACCCCTCTGGGGATGGCCACCTGCTGGCGTGCCTGGCCAGCCTGGGTGAGGGGCTGATGGCTGTTTGCAGGCTGGCCAAGCCCCCCAGTGTGGACCCTCACCCCATTGGGGTGTGGCCAGCCTGGGTGTGGGTTTGAGGGCCATTTTCAGACTTTCAGGCTGCCCACAGTCCCTTCAGGTTTTGGGCCTCTACTGAGGTACCTGGCCAGCCTGGGTGAAGGGCTGATGGCTGTTTACAGGCTGGCCAAGCCCCCCAGTGGGGACCCTCACCCCATTGGGGGTGGCCAGCATGGGTGATGGGCTGAGGGGCGTTTTCAGGCTTTCAGGCTGCCCACAGCTCCCATTGACCCAATGTCCCAGCAAGGCTGGCTGGAAGCAGGTTCCTGAGCTTTATTTATCTTCTATAATTGATACACTGTTCCTTTAAGCCTAGGCCTAGGCAGGTAATGAAGTAGTCGGACTGGCCTGCTGTTTGTTTCAACTCCCAGGCTCCTATAACTGAAACAATGTTGCAAATATGTTGTTGCCTGGAGCCCAGAGAAACCCAGCAGCCGGCAAACAGTTTTACTCCTGCTGTAATGAAAGCTACCTGTTTACTCAGCTCCGTGAGTGCCAGCCTCCATCTTGGCTGGGTTAATTTGCATACAGTCGCTCTGATTGGCTGGTGGGCGTGGCTTAGGCATTCCGAAGAGATGGTCAATTTCAATATTATGCTTTTATTAGATTAGATCAGATTTCCCACCACTTATCAGCTGACTGTCTAGGGCTATTAAGCCAGAAGGATAGGTAGAGTCATAAACTATAAACATAATTGTTAGTAACATACATCTGTGAATTGATGGTTCCTGCAAGAGGAATCATAACAGATTTGGTAAGTATATGGCACTTTTAAGGAATGTTTAAGGAATCTACCAGAGTCATCAATTTGCCTACAAGAAGAGAGTATCCCAAGACTTCTCTGAATAAAAATAAAAATAGCTGTTTATATGGCTCCCAGAATCACATCCATTAATTTGAGTGTATTACCTATTATCAAATAGTACAAAAGATCTTTGGAGATTAAAGATTAAATTTTATAGGCAACAGTGCTCTTGTTGTTGTTTCAACACTTTGAACATTTCTTTGAATTCAATGAATGATGAAACCAATATGTTAGAACTGGTAAAAGGGAGAATTTGAAGAGCAAACATATAAGCAGTTAGAAATGCTTAAAAGAATTTGCCAATGGATATAAGACTGGCTCATAACTTAGAGGGCAATAAAATCTAAAGAATTCATCTTTTCTACAGAGCAGAAGCCAGTTGTAGTTCATGGTTTATTTGCATTACTCTCCATTTTCTACAATTTAACTTCTAACTTTACAGAGTTGTAGGACAGCCTGCCAAAAGAAAAACAGTCACAGGTACACACCCCTTCAGAAAATACCCAGCAGATCCATTCCAGGGGTCCTCAAACTATGGCCTGCAGGCCACATGCAGCCTGCTGAGGACATTTATCTGGCCCGCTGGGTGTTTTTGCCGCCTTGTTTTTTTACTTCAAAATAAGATATGTGCAGTGTGCATAGGAATTTGTTCATAGTTTTTTTTAAAACTATAGTCCAGCCCTCCAACGGTCTGAGGGACAGTGAACTGGCCCCTGTTTAAAAAGTTTGAGGACCCCTGCTCGGATTAGACAATACCTAGCACTTCACTAAAAGGATGCTCAGTAATTTCTTTTATCCATTTCTAAGTCTTTGACAATGTTTCTTGACTATCTCTTCCTTGCGATTATAAACACTATGCCAAGATTACATTTGATAACTAGGAGGCAGGTTTGAACTGACTATTGACCTAGATAAGCTAAGAGTGTAAATTATCCATGTAGGCCTTGTATTAACTTTGGAAATAAAGAGACAGGATTAACTTCTGTCTAAAAGTTTTCATAAAAAATAATAATAAAAGTTTTCATAAAACACTCAAGTTGGACTTTTAAAGCCTCCATAATTTGCTATCTAAAGGCTAGGAAACCAAGTCCAAGAAACTTTCCACCAGATTTTGGGGGAATTTCTCTCCTCGGCTTCTCCAAAATGTACTAAGGTTCCTCGCTTGCCAAGAAGGACCCTCCCTGTAAAACTGGAACCCACATACCATGGAACCCACATACCATTTCTGTTTTACTGGAATAATTTGTAGGCATTGATTCTACATATAAAGTCAGCTTGTTTATTAGTGGGCTAGTCATAGCTGATAAAATGAGATTTATTTTCAATTATGATATACTAGGGGCCCAGTGCACAAAAATTTGTGCACTGGGGCAGTGGGGGGGGGTGTTTCCTCAGCCCAACCTGTGCCCTCTCACAGTTTGGGACCCCTCTGGGGATGTCCACCTGCTGGTGTGCCTGGCCAGGCTGGGTGAGGGGTCAATGTCTGTTTGCAGGCTGGTCAAGCTCCCCAGTGGAGACCCTCACCCCAGGGGGTGTGGCAAACCTGGGTGAGGGGCTAAGGGCAGTTTTCAGGCTGGCCACAGCTCCCACTGACCCTCCGAGCCATTCACCTGGGAAGCCATGGGGTGGCGCTGGCCACCCCATAGGCTTCCCAGGAGGGGGCCTTGGGTCCCCCGGCTGGTCCTGTCCCCCCAACCCCCAGGCTTCTCCACCTGGGAAGCCCATCGGGTGGCACTGGCCACCCCGGCCTCCCAGGAGGGGGCGTTGGGTCCTGCCAGATGGTCCCCGCCCCCCGGAAGCTTCTCCGCCTGGAGGCCCATCGGGTGGCACTGGCCACCCCATCGGCCTCCTAGGAGGGGGCCGCGGGGTCCTGCCGGATGGTGCTGGCCACCTGATTCACCTCCCAGGAGGGGGCTGTGGGGTCCCGCCGGCTGGTCCCCGCTTCCCCGGGAAGGCTTCTCAGCCTGGGAAGGCATCGGCCCACCCAGGGTGCTGGATGCCTTCCCAGGACCGAGGCTCCCAAGATGGCGGAGGCCGCAGCCCCAGAGAAGCCGAACACCAGGGCTGCGGCCTCCGCCATCTTGGCTAGGCTAATTTGCATACAGTCACTCTGATTGGCTGATGGGTGTGGCTTAGGCCATCCCGAAGAAACAGCTAATTTTAATATTACGCTTTTATTAGTTAAGATTAGGTATGGCCTTGGTTACACAATTTTTTTCAATTATATCCTCAGAAATTCCTTTTGAATATTGCCATGAAATGTAAGAAGATTCAGTGGATGCTTGTGAATTCTGGAGACTCAGTGACAACCAGATACCATTTTAAAATTCCAGTTCACAAAAGCAGAGCCCATCAAATTGAAGTCTAGACATAGGCTAAGAATTAAAAAGGGCTTCCTTGTGAGGAGCCACCCATTGTCTTTACTGTCAGAGAAGTGTAAATAAGGATCCCCGAATGCTGGTGAACCTTGAACCCATGGCAAGGGCCAGAGTTATGCACCAATTGGTTAGTCCAGACAATGGGGGCTCAAGTTATTTCCTGATCAGATAGTCTCAGAGTAAATCCTTCTAATATTTACTGACCTTTAAGATAGTCTGTCTGTTAGCACAATTACCTGCCTAAGAGCTAGATGTGTATCCAAAACTGAATAAAAGGTTGGTGAGGCGTGGGTACCAGTGGAAGTTCTTTCTCTTGCATTGGGCTTGCCCGCCTGGTCCCCAATATTTTCAAATTATAATTTCTTGTCTCGTCTCGTCTCTTTCATTTGCGTGCAGCCCTTTCTCCAGATTCCAAACCCTGAACCATGCAGGACATGGGGGAACATTCACACTTCCTCACATATCCATAAAAATAGAACATTACAACTGCAGAGTAGCCATGATTAAATTTCATTCATCGGTTCATTCAGTTCTCTGTAATTGTTCTTCTTGAGTCAGTGAACTGCTTTCAAGAAGCCATCCGCTTTCAGACTAAAGAGTCCTAGAAACCCTGACTCAGTCACTGATATAGTGTGATATTTGTCTAAGCTATGTTAGCTTGGAAGTTTGGATCCAAGAGGTTTTGTTAAAGTTATCTATCAATAGCTCAAACACCTGATCCTTTCCATGTGTCTCTGAGACTGGCCCTGAATGCATAAACTTTGGGCTGTAGCTTACAGCATAGCCTTCTCGCTAGCATCAGAGAAAAACAGAGCTATCTGTAGGTGATCGCCCTGGTTCAGGCTGCTGTAACCATACCATAGACCAAGTGGCTCGAACAACAAACATTTATTTTTCACAGTTCTAGAAACTAGGAAGTACAAGATCAAGGTGCTGGCCCTCTCCTGTGTTGCATACTGCTAACTTCTTGTATTCTCACAGGGCAGAAATAAGGTGAGTGAGCTCACTGGGATCCCTGTTACAAGGGCACTACTCTCATTCCTAAGGACTTCACCCTCATGCGTTAATACATCTCAAAGGCTCCTCTTCCTAATATCACACTGGTGGTTAGGATTTCAACATACAAATTTCGGGGGAACACAAACATTCAGTTCATTGCAATGATCAAGACTGAATGTTGTAGTTAATTACTATATCCAAAAATGTCAGAATGGAAGTGAATTAAAATATCTGTTGCAACATAGTGTATAACTATTTCATAAGAATTTAAAGCATTGTTTACCCTCAGGGCAATAGAACATTGTCAAATCTCCAAGATCGCCTCATGAAGTACACAATTTTGGGCATATTTACCTGTACAAATGCAAACTAAGGAAGGTTGAGTTGATCTGATTTATTTACCAATGCTTCCTTTGTGGCTCCCAGAATAATGTTGATAATTTAAAGATGTAACACATGGGAAACATGTAATTGTCATATATACACACACACACACACACACACACACACACAGTGCAAGAATAGTTTTGTGATTTTACAGGGGACGGCAGAAGATTTCAAGGATACTTTTAGGTGTAAAATATATCCTGAAATTTAATTTGTCTAAATTCAAAATTTGACCATGGGAAGGAAAAATCAAAAGAGATGGCAAAGATGATCTGATATCTTGAGTAAGATAGGATTAAAGGTGCCTGAGAAAGAACACTTGGTTACCTATTTAATTAAATGGACAATAAATAAACACAGAAGAATGTAACATGATTATAAGGTGAAGTATGGTGTCAACCATGCTTGGTGGAAATTACTGTTTAATATTTTAACCCTGCTGACTTGGCTTCTGTTATTATTTGCTTGCTAAAATAATAGAAAAGTTATTTTGATTTTCTGAATTGTATTCGATTGAATATCCTATTATTTGTAATTTCAATACCCCATTGGTTGTGGTTATACTGGTTTTAGAAAGAACATTCTTCTGTACCTGGGAACCAGGACAGTACAATTATCCTAAATTGCCTCAGTGGCCACAGATAATGCGTTCCGGTTGACTCAGTGGTCTCTAGATAATGTGTTTCTGCCAACTCAGTGATCTGAAGACTCAAAACTATAATTTAACTAACATGCTCAATTCTGCCTCTGTAACGGCTTTGTGCAAACCAGGTTCCTCATTCCAAACCCGAAGATGTAATCGATACCTTTGTGATTTTTGCCTATATAAATCTGGTGTTGCGGCCATCTTATCACTCTGAGATTTGGAGTGCATGGCCCCCTCATAGTCCTGGGTTTGCAATAAATGTGACTCTTTAATTCAACTTCTTTAGACATCCTTATGTGATTTGCAGGGTACATTACAACAAAGGTACTTTAGATATTTAGCAAATGAGGAAACTTTGTTCCTTTCTAAAAAAAATAATTAAGGATATGAAAAAGTCAATGTTGAGAGCTCAGAAAAATTATTCTGGTAAGACAAAATCTCTGCTATCTAGTCAACAATTTTTTACATTGTTGATGAAGGGGTTAATCAGTAAACCAACAATTTTCAACTAGTGTGCCATAGTATAGTGGTTCACCTCAAGAATTTTTAAAGCATGCAATACCTGACTATTTAGTCAGAGGCACTGAACTCTTTTCCTTAGTTTGTCATATAAAAAAATGACAACAGCCTACACAGCAATAGCTGTCCAGTGTGAATGAATCAAAATTATTCCTAATTGTTTTTTTCAAATCGGCCAAAAATATAATTGCTGCTATGCCACAGAATTTTAGTAATTAGTTCATGTGAGACATGAGATGGAAAAGATTGAAATCACTACTGTAAACTAAGAAAGCAAGCCCCTTAAAAGAGTGAATGTTGCTCATCCTACAGACATAGGCCCAGTGTCTTTTCAGACTCAGATATTACACAGAAGGGAAATAAAAACCACTTTCCTAAAGTTTTGACCTTCAGTATGCTTTTTAATATTCTAGAAAACTGATACTTGGAAACAAAACTACACTTTTCCTGTAGAAAAATAAACACCCACACATAGTTGTATTTCTCAGTCATCATTGTTCGTATTATAGTTATATGATCATCTTTATTACTATGACTTAGTCAAAGAAGCTAACTTCAGTTTCACAAAGAAGCAGGTCATTGAGAACTGTTTGTCATACATAAACATTTGACAGAGCAAAGCTCATAAATATTAACAAAACTTTATACAGCTATACATATTCCTTTACACCTTAAAGTGGCAAAAGATGCAAACTATTAACTTGACCCAAAGGCATAACTTATTCCATCCCATATAATAAAAGCCTAATATGCTAAGTGTCTGGTCGTATGGTCAGCCATTCAACCTATCAAAGTGTAATATGCAAATGATATGCTAAGGCCACTCAACTATGACATGCACTGACCACCAGGGAGCAGACACTCCGATTGGCAGCCCATCCCCATCGGGACTGATTGAGACAGGTCAGACATACCCTGAAGCCCTCTTGCAGTCCCTACCCAGCTGGCAAACCTCCCATGTCCCTCCCCAACCCCAATTGTTTACTAGTGGTGTCCATCAACCTGGCCTGTGCCCTCTTGCAATCCAGGACCCTTCGGAGATGTTGGAGAGCCAGGTTCAGCCCAATCTCCCTCAACGCAGGAGCTGCCCCCTGGTGGTCAGTACTCACCCACAGGGAGAGCACTGCTCAACCAGAAGCTGGGCTCACAGCTGGCAAGTGCAGGGGTGGTGGCGGGAGCCCCTCCTGCCTCCGCCGCAGCACTAAGTATATCTGACTGCAGGTTTAGGCCCCCTCCCTATGTGGAGCGAGCCTAAGCCATCAGTCAGACATCCCCAGTGAGCTCCTGGACTGCAAGAGTGTGCAGGCCAGGCTGAGGGACTCTCCCCTCTCCACCCCCCGAGTGCATGATTTTGTGTACCAGGCTCTAGCAGCATATAAAAATAAGAAGCAATGTATATAAACTTAAATTTATTAATTTATACTGTTCAGAAGTAGGAAAGTATTTTATAGATGTGTAATTATAGACATATTATAGCTATACAGTCACATCAAGGACCTATCATTTCTACAACTTCATCCACTGGCCAAAAGTAAACTTATGGATCCAGATCTCAAAGAACTGTTCTCTTTTTCTGTGGGCATAAATTCTTAGGGCTCTTCACATACCCACATATTAAAAAAGTAAATAGCAAAGGGTGAAGTTAATTTTAAGAATATATTTTATTTAACCTAATATATCCAAAATATCATTTAAACAATCAACACTTTTAAATTGTTAATGAGATATTTTGTACTATTTTTACTACTAAGTCTTTGAAATAGGGGTGTGCATTTTATACTTAAAAATATATCTCAATTCAGGTTGGCCACATTTCAGAAGCCCCATGTGTTTATATTGGCCAGTGTAGGTCTTAAGGTGGAGATAAATTTGTTTTTAATCTATATTGTATGTGTTTTTTGTAGTTATCTTTCTTTGGCAGGGGGGACATTTTTACTTTTTGAAGGAGCAAAACATATCAAATTTCAAAAGTACCAGAATATTCAGCGAAAGGTCAGCCTTCCTTAAATCCTGTTCCCAGCCAGACATTTCTGTAGGCAACTACTTTTAGTAATTCTGTGCATGTGCAAGTAAATCCATATATATTTTCATTTGTTTCCCACACAAATAGTAGCATATTATATGTATAGTTTATCTCTTTCTGGTTTTGTTTTCAATTAATTTATTTTGGAGATCTTTCCAAAGCAATGTATGCAGAGCTTCTTCATTCTTTTTAATGCCTGCATGATAAATATAACATCTAAACTAATAAAAGCGAAATATTAAAATTAACCGTTTCTCCGAGACGGGTAAGCCACGCCCACCAGCCAATCAGAGCGGCTGTATGCAAATTAGCCCAGCCAACATGGCGGCCGCCACTCCCGGACCTGAATAAACAGCCCTTTCCATTGCGGCAGGAGCGAAAGTGAAGCTGCGCCCTTCAGCTCAGCTCCGATTAAACTGCCTCTAGCAAAACACAGATTTGAAACATTTGAAACAATGTAACAATCATAGAATCCTCTGGAGCTGAAGGAAAGAGCAGCTCTGGCCTAACCAGTAAAAGTAACAATTGTTTCATTATAGACGCTGCGAGGTGAAGCAGAGGAGGCTTCAGTTAGTTAGAAGGCCGCCTTAAAGGAACAGTGTATCAATTATAGAAGATAACCCCAGGCCTTCAAGGAACAGTATCAATTATAGGAGAAAAAACTCCAG
>PVJC01032210.1:0-20070 GCA_004026665.1 Murina feae
AAAAAAAAATCAATAAAATATATTTAAAAAAACAAAAACAAAAACAAAAAACACCTAGAAAAACACTCAGACCACTTTTTTGCTTGGTTAATCTTATTTATTTATTTTTTTAATTAAGACAAAGCTGTTTCTGTTATTCAGCAATGCAGGCTTGGGTTCTGTTCTTTTCAATCTCCTCTTTCCTTTATCACAAAGCAAATTCTAAAATGTGGATTGACCTTATGCTCTCACATTCAGTAATCTTGTTATAACTGTTTTTTCCTGAATTAATTCTGATATATGTTCACTGCATAATGCTGAATTTTCATAATATATGAGCTGCAATATCAAAGCACAAAAGTGGTGCTAGTTTAAAAAGGAAACTACTTTTAATTCTGAAATTTTCCTTGTGGCTTTGATATTTTTAAAAAATATGTTTTAAAAATCAAGTTATATTCATCAATATTTACTGATTTAGAGATTATGTCAGTAAAAGTTTTAAAACACTTATTCTTTTAAGAGCAAGAACATCAAACTCATCACGTGTTAGTGCAAATAACATATATATAAATAAAAATGTAAATGTTTATTCAAAATGTCAAATCTCTGAAAGTTCTTCACCAATTGCTTTGAAATTTTGACATGATGTTGTATTCGAATACTTGCCTGTTTTTATATACCTACATTAAATAGATGTCACACCTGTGACAGGTAAAAACATGCTTTTTTTTGAAAAACAGCTCCATCTGTTGGACGTAAAAGCAACACATGCTACAAACTTAATATTATTCAGTTTAACATTCAAAGCCAGGCAGTCACATACAGGTCCGTCAACACTGTTGTGGAAGCAGATGAAGCAGTTAATTATCCAACAGAATTTTGGAATTCACTTGATCTGCCAGAGATGGAATTCAATCACGTGCCAATTATCATGTTGCGAAATATCAACCAGAGTGGGGCTGGGCCTCGGGCCGGGCTGGGCTGGGGCTCGGGCGCGGGCGGCCACCATGGTGGTTGAGGGCGTGTGGTGGGTGAGGGCGGGGGAGCTTCATTTGCTCCTTTTTCTTCTGGCTTTTGGGCGGCTCCTCGAGGGCCCTTGCTGGTGGGAGTTGGGAGCGGCCCAGCTGTGGGCCTGTGGAGAGTGGGGGTGCAGGCCAGCTCTGGGGGGCTCAGGCTGCAGAGGTGCACGTGTGTGAGGCCAGACCAGCTGGACAGGGCGGGGGCAGTGGCGTGCCAGGGGCAGCCACCCGGGAGGGTGCATTGTATACCCACAAGCATTGTACAATTAAACATATGAGAAACGTGCACTTTTTCTTTTCTTTCTTTTCCATTTAACCAGACTGAGCCACAGCAACATGTGGGCAGGTACAGCTAGTTTATAATAAAAATGACAATTTCCAAAACAAACAAAAAACAATGAGAAGAGTGGCATTGTTTTATCTTTTTGCAAAAATTTAAAGAGACTTCCCTAATAGAACATAGCTACATTGGTATGTGTTTCTTTATTTAGTCTGTTGTAATAGCACACCATGTAAGCTCTAGAAAATTTCTTTGAACACGCATGAGAGGATTAGAGTGAAAAAGGCAAATAGCATCTTAGTATTATGAAAATCATTTAAACCTCTCAGACCCACTGAAAGTGTTTAGGGCCCCCAAACCACACTTTGAGAACCACTGACTTAGAATATTTATTTACTTAATTATGGATGAAGATAAAACTAATAATGACTTGTGTATAAGTATATACATCAGTTAGAAATGACGTGCATATGTTTTAGCCTTACCTATACTCATACAGCCTATTTTTCTGTATTATAAACTATTAGTTTTACTGTTTGACAAATCATTCTTGTGAGATATAAACATCTAGCCAAACCATGGTCTTATATGTCAGTCTACATGAAATATAACTACAAGTTTTGACTCACATGCAATTTTAAATTTCATTCTGAAATGTCTTTTTTTTTTTAAAAAAAAAAAACTTTTTGTTTGAATAAGTATAGATTTAGAGGAAGTTGCAAAAAATGTACAGGGAAGTCCTGGATACCCGTTAGCCAGTTTTCTCAATGATAATACCTTGCTTAATTACATAGTCCAATGAGAAAACCAGGAAATTGACATTGGTACAACCCACAAAACGTATTTAGATTTCACTAGCATTGTGTGTGTGTGTGTGTGTGTGTGTGTGTAGTCCTATGAAATTTTACCCTGTATAGACTAGTGTGAAACTACCACTTCAAAATGCGGAGCTGTTCCATCACCACAAGGCCCCCTAGTATGACACCGTTCACCTCCCTCCCCAACACTAACTACAAATGAGAACAGTGAGGTTTCTTTACAGGATATTTAAAAAGGAAACTTTATTGTTGCTGTCAGTAAGCCTGATTCCACTGGTTGATGGGAGAAATGAGAAGATGCAAATTCCCACCTCTGTGCAAAAGACAAATTGTTGTTTTACACAGGGCTTTAGAGCA
This sequence comes from Murina feae, assembly GCA_004026665.1. Lineage (NCBI taxonomy): Eukaryota > Metazoa > Chordata > Mammalia > Chiroptera > Vespertilionidae > Murina > Murina feae. Next base: position 2,454 of record PVJC01032210.1, read on the forward strand.
TGCTGAGAGCTGTAAGCAGAGGGATCAAGGCACTGATGACTGTTATTAGTAGCACTGTTAAAACTACTAATTGTTGTTATGACTGATAAGTCAATTTCAGAGTTAACTTTTTCCCCATCCTGTTTTGCAGAAGAGCCATGGGTTACTACAGAAAGCATGCAGCTGTCATTTTGGCCACATTGTCTGTGTTTCTGCACATCCTCCACTCCTTTCCTGATGGAGAGTTTACAATGCAGGGTGTGTGACCTAACTTGCATTTGCAGTAATAAGAAAACCAGATGTACATCAATAACTCCATAATTATATATCCACCTCCTTTTCAAATGTGGTATATCCTGGCTGCTGGATACATATTTAGGAACTTAGAGATTGTGAACATAAATTAGTGTTCTAATGAAAATGATATGTTAGATATCTATATAAATAGCAGCCTGTATGTTGTGATCTGAAATACATTTCTGATTATTCTTTATCCGAGTTTTATAAGCAGAAAACGTTTCTTATTCAATTTAGCTCAGTTTTGGTGGGCTTTTTTTTTTAATATTTCTCCTGGAAAACTCGAGAAAGAAAGATGAAGTTTCACAGCAGTTAATAAGTGAGAAAAGCAAAATCATTTTTTATGAAGTAAATTTGTTTTGCTGTATTGTTTGAAACATTTTATAGAGTAGCTGATCTAATTCCATCTGCTGTGAAATTGTGAGCTACTATTGGTTCGAGTTTTTCTCTAGACAAGTGATAATATTTTAATCCCAGATCCTGTGTGCAGATGTCCCCTCTAATATCAGGCTTTCTGCTCTCACCAAGCTTGCTTAAGTCTGACATAGTTTTCTCTATCAAATTTGGAGTTTCTTTTTGAAAGAACAATAGTAGATTTTAAAGGGGAAAATAATTTACCTTTGGGCAAAATTCTCCTTTCAGATAAGCATGATGTTTTCATCTATCAAACTGTGTTTCCTTATAGGTGTACTATTAGTACTAGGATAGAGATGTCATGCTGGGAGAGAGACTGCTGCTATTGAGATTTTTTATGAATATCTGTCAAAATTGTTTTCCCATAAAAATAACTCTAATTCATATAATTAGTTACTATGTATGAAGATTATGTATGAAGATTATTATGTATGTATCAAAAATTATTTATTCTAGTCCCAATGGAAAAAAGACTATATACCATCCTATACTAAGAAAAAATTTATAGTTTCTTTTTGAATTGTGTTCAGATTATTTTATTCTTTGCCTTTTCTTTTTCTTTTTGGCAATAGTTTGCCCAGAATGCAAGCTAAAGGAAAACAAATACTTCTCCAAGCTGGGTGCCCCGATTTACCAATGCATGGGCTGCTGCTTCTCCAGAGCGTACCCCACTCCAGCAAGGTCCAAGAAGACGATGTTGGTCCCTAAGAACATCACCTCAGAAGCCACATGCTGTGTGGCCAAAGCATTTACCAAAGTGAGAACCTAAAGGGCTCCAGAAGCTTTCTAACAGTCTAACCGAAGAAATGTCGCCAGAGTATATTCATGGGGTTTAATGTCAGAGGCATCTAATGACACATCCTTATGGGACATTGATGCTGGGAGGGGTTGCATTTTTCCTTTTTAATGGAAGAGTCAGCAGCCTAGTGGGTACAGGCTGGTTTTATTGAGAATGAGAATAGGGGCAGCGGGAGTGAGGGTCGGACTGGGAGAGAGCATGATGCTCACACAATGCACATTGTCTGCACTCTCCTTTTGGAGTCAAAATGTCAGAATGAGAGAAAATGCAAACCTAGCAAGCATCTATGCAGCTCAGCTGGCTACAGATATTTTTATTTAACAGTTTTTAATTTTGCCTATTGTCTGTCTATCTATCTATCTATCTATCTATCTATCTATCTATCTACCTAATTACCTGACTTTGTTTTGTTCCCTTTAGGCCACAGTAATGGGGAATGTCAAAGTGGAGAACCACACGGAGTGCCACTGCAGTACTTGTTATTATCACAAATCTTAAATATTTTGCAAAGTGCTGTGTTGATGGCTGCTGATTTCCTGGAATGGAAAATTAATTTGTTCAGTGTTTCTGGCCTTGTGAGATAACACTCTCCTTCTCCTTACCACACTGCTTTGACATGCTTCAAGGATATACTGCAGCTTTTTGCTTTTCTCTATCCTACATAATAATCAGGAGTTAGTTCTTTTCATTTGGAATGAAATACAGTATTTAGCATGACTATAAAAAGCTGGTTCTGCTGGAAATAAAGTCTTTTAAATCATCATTCTATCACTGAATTCTAATTCTTTCCCCTCAAAACTCAAAGCTCATTGATTTTGATAGAATTCATTGAAGGAAGTGAGCCCAGGGGTGAGCGGGAGCCACATTCACTGGGTGACCTGACCCTGGAGAACCTTGTTCCCACCCAGCCTTCCAGAGCAAAAAACCCGTCAGCCAGTGGGCAAGATATAAGACATTCCATTGGGATGATGGAAGAAAATATAAATTGCATTTTTATTCATTTTTATAGCATCCCTTTGATGGTTGACGAAATTTGGAAAAGTACAGATATGTTAGTATGTAATTATGCATATTTGGGGATGTACCAACTTTTACTGGTAGAAGTTTTCAATCAGGTAAAAAACAAAAACACCACCACAAAACACTGCCCCAGAGTTTGGGAAAGACAAAATCCTGAAGTTTTTATCCACTTGCTTTATGTCTAGCAAAAAAGAAAAAAAAAGTGCATCTTATTAGTCACTCATAGCCAGATTGCAACTGAATGGGGTGGCTCAGGAAAAGATATCACTATCTACACGCCACGTTTAGATCTGAGTGGGAATGAGCGCACAGTGAGCAAAGTACTCACTGAGTGTTCACGGTGGGCTAGATGGAGGACCAAGCACTTTCACTTCACCTATGCAAATGCTTAAGATATGGCATGCTTCAAAGTCGTATTTATTGAGCAGTTATACTTAAAAACAGAGATTGTCCTTACTTTGAGGACCATGGCTGTTACTCATTAAGTCATATTGGCTGTGGTAGAGATCAAGGCCACCTAAAAGTTCTAGTTCTAAAGGAGCCTGAAACTAGGGGGAAAATCATGCTAGTCAGAGATAAAGTTTTCAAAAAAAGTTTTTAGTCCTCACCAATTTGTCGAGATTCCATTTCTGAGTGAAAACCCTCTTCTTAAAAGTTTGGTAAACACACCATCTGTCAGAGTAAAAAATTAAAATGAGTGCATGTACTTTTTAAGAAGCACTGAATTGCACATGATCATATTACTTTATAATTCATTTTTTAATTCTCATTTATTTAATGTCTAGTAAGTGCTGGAAGATTGTTAGATCATGGGGATTCAGAGATATCAGGATTCTCTGGAAGATAAGATTGAGAAAAAATGCAGCTTAATTAGAAAGAATAATGGTGCTGATCATTCAAATATTTAACAGGTGTTCATTGAGAGTCTACTATGGGTCAGGTCTTGAGAGCTTGTTTGGATGAGTCAGCAGGAGAAATCTACTGATATACCCTTGACTGGAGTGCCTTCTGGGATCATCCCATTTGACAGAGGGGATGAAAGAAGTAATAAGAGAGGAAGAGGATATCCTTATGGTTAATTAGATCAGCCAAATCAACCCTGGCCTTCCATCTGGCCACGTGCCAGGTGTAGTGCTGGTCCTGGGAAGGCCAACATGGGTAAGACACAGACCTTCCCTGAAGCAATTCACAGTCCAGTGGGGAAGAGAGACATAAACAAGAAGTTAGAATCTAGTGAGGTATCTATTAGAGAGGTGTGGACTTTGATGGCATAAAGGAAGGGATGGCTAACTCTGTTTGGTCCTTCACAGAGAATTCATAGGGCAGGCAATTCTTGAGTTAGATCTAGTAGATGGGGGAGGGGTTCATCCTAGTTTGAGGAAACAGCATAGGTACTTGTCCTGAGAAGAGAACCAGTACCATATTCACCGAATCATAAGAAGTCCAGTGTGATTAGACTGTAGGTAATTGGTTGGAAGGTTGGAGCTGCAGAGACAAATGGACATCTGTCAAGAAGGTCATGCAAAAAAAAAAAATAATAATAAGTGTATTTTATCTAAGATCCTAACTTCTCAAACTAGAGGGCTTGAGGGTTTCTGAAAGCCACAGGATAACGTGTACCTTCTTGCAGGATCAATTTTGCTTGACAATTTGGGGAAAATGTTATTTTACTTTCAAAACAAAAACTGATTCTATATAATAAAGAGGTAATATGCAAATTGACCACCACACTCTCACACAAGACGGCTGCGCCCATGTCATCACAAGATGGCCACCCCCATGTTGTCACAAGATGGCTGGTAGGGGAGGGCAGTTGTGGGTGAGCACATCAGCAGGGGAGGATAGTTGGGGGTGAACGGGCCTGCAGGGGAGGGAGGGAAGTTGGGGGTGACCAGGCTGGCAGGGGAGGAGAGTTGGGGGGGGGATCAGGCCTGTAGGGGAGGGCAGTTGGGGGAAACCAGGCTGGCAGGGGAGCAGTTAGGCATCGATCAGGCTGGCAGAGGAATGTTTAAGGGTGATCAGGCTGGCATGCAGAGTGGTGAGGGGCAATCAGGCAGTCAGAAAGGCAGGTGAGCGGTTGGGAGCCAGAAGTCCCGAATTGCAAGGGAGATGTCTAACTGCCAGTTTAGGCCCAATCCCTGTGGGGTCCCAGATTAGAGAGGGTGCAGGCTGGCCTGAGGGACCACCTCTCCAGTGCATGATTTTCATGTATCAGGTCCCTAGATTATTATAAAATAGAATGCAAAATTGCAAAAATGGGGTTAAAAATTGTGACTTAAAAAGAAATTTCATGTTGTAAGTGAGGACTTCTGGATCCTTTTCTTCTGTCCTTCCCAACCTCCTGGGAGCTTGTTCACTCTTCTTACATTAGAAGTACTTAAGTGGAGGAGTTTGAGAGGTTCTATTAAAGGAATAATATGCTCAGCTTTGCACAAACCATTGTGGCAGCAGTAGAGGGTGATCTGAGAAAGTGGGAGACTGGATACAAGATCACAAATCTGGGCCTTTGAAATTTTCTTGGCAAGAGATGGTGATGGAATTAGGCAGTGAGGGTGGGGGTAAAAGGAAGGGATAGATTTGAGAGAAACTGGGAGAAAATAAAGAGATAACTGAGGGTGCGGCACCTGTTTTGTGGTGGCTGGTGGATGATTGTGCCAATACTTGGGAAATGGAAAAGTTTGACATAGCAGCAGAAGGGAGATGACAAGTTCAGTTGGGGACCTGCAGACTTGAGGTTCTAAGGAGCAGGTGAGCCTGTCCAACAGGCAGCATGTTCAGTAATACAGAACCCAGGAAAGGACTCCAGCCTGGAGGTATAGGCATGAGGAGCACCAGTGGCCGGTGGAATCAAACACAGGAGTGGCTAGAATTGCTCAGGAGTGTGAGAGGCCATGAGGAAGAGAAGATGCTGGACCACCAAGGATAGATTCTGGACCAGTCTGGCCAAGAAAATGGGTGCTATATCTTTTGGGATGATTAGAAAGCTCTGACAGGAGCCCTCTCTAGAGAAAAGATTATAATCTCAGAGTTATAAGCAGTGAAGAGAGGCAGATATGGAGGCTCAGAATTTTGCTTCAAGTCTATCTGTGAAAAATGCCTGAAAGAAGTAATAGAGGTAGAGCCAGCACATGTTTGAGGGGTGCTTCTTTCAGAAACTATCACTCACCTCAGCCGGAGGGCTGCATGAAATTCTCCTGTTTGAGATTCCTTCCTTATAACTAAAACACGCTATTTCAGGCACCTTCCTTTAAAATAGCAACACCTCTGACTGAGGCAACATACTTGGCTATTAATACCACAAGGGAAGTTAACAGACCACTAGTCTGTCTGCGCTGATGATCCTGGATCCTGGTTACTAGAGAGAGGGAATCTGGCAGAATTGTAAAAGGATAGACCAGAAGCAAGACTTCTGCTAATTTGTAATTATGTCAAGAATTGACCATGAGGAGAAACTCCTAAGTGATCACAAGGATGTTACTGATGACGAGGGCTCAAGGAGGAGGTCAATAAAACAGGAATGGCTCCTGTGTCTCAGGCTGTGTCCTGGGAGTGAGAAAAAAGGGCAGGAAAACATGAGGGAGGGAGGGAGAGAGGAAGAGGGAGAGAGAGAGAGAGAGAGAGAGAGAGAGAGAGAGAGAGAGAGAGAGAACAGGAAAGAGAAAGAATGAGGAGGGTATAACATTTTCCTTGAGCAGAAGGAAATGTGCAAGAGAGAAGATGGAGAGGCTAGAAGGGCTGCTGGAGGACTCTGTAGCCTCAGAGGAGGCTGACCTGGACTGAAGCAGAAAGAGAAAGCCTTGACTCTCCTGGCTTCCACCTCCCCCGCCCAAGACTGTCAGAGTCTAAGTAATCACCCAGTCAGGACCTCTCGCCTATATGAAGCTTTTGTGCAAACAGAAAAAGATACCCTCTCTGGGCAATGCACCTGGAGTAAATGCTTCACGATTAAATGGCACAGAAAAGTGGGTATCAATCAGTCCTTAACCCTTGACGGGGCACCTTTGTGTAATATGCAAACTGGCAATCCCACATGACAGCCCTGCCCATAATCTCGTCATCCTAATATGACCACTGTTGCGATTTGGAGAGATCACATCTTAAATTGACAAGAATCTTTTTTTATAAAATATATTTTATTGATTTTTTACAGAGAGGAAGGGAGAGGAATAGAGAGCTAGAAACATCGATGAGAAACATCGATCAGCTGCCTCCTGCACACCTCCCACTGGGGATGTGCCCGCAACCAAGGTACATGCCCTTAACCGGAATCGAACCTGGGACCTTGCAGTCTGTAGGCCAACGCTCTATCCACTGAGCCACACCGGTCAGGGCAAATTGGCAAGAATCTTAGTTGACATTGAAGATTCCAAATATCGATATCTTAATTATTCTTATACTGCTGGGAGGCTGCTGGAGAAAATATTGCCCCAAATAGTTCTGTGTTGCTTTTGCCATCTATGGGGAAACTAAAGGAGCTGCCCATACTCTGGTCCCAATAGGAAGATAAAACCAAAGAATCCACATATAAATGCCCATGAAGTTGCCATGAAGAAGTTGGTTAGGACCACAAACCTCAAGAAATTCAGAGAGGCCCCGTGAATTGGCAAAAAAATTTATTGACACCAAACCACCTGTTATGAGTACAGCACTTTTACTTTCTCGGAGCTTCGTGTGCCTAATGTGCCATGAGTCTCCATGTGGACCACAAGTCAGGGCAGGTGGCACCACCTCCATTTGACAATTGAATAAATGGAGGAATACAAAGCTTTGGCTGTACAAGGACTGAGACCATTTGGAACCCTGGGTCTCCACTATCTCCAGCTTTGTGCTGCTTCTTTTAAATTCCAATTTTTTCTCAAGGCAAATGACTTAGTTCTTCCTGGATACTAAATAGGAGGGCTCTCTTGGGGATTTGCCTAGGGTGAGAAGCCATCATATTAAAATAAATGAAGCCTGAATTGTGAATTAATTGTCCACTGATGTTTTTGTCTGGCAACTCAGACTTCAGCTTCACCTTCACCTTCACAGCTCCTTTTGATGTACTCAATGCCTCCTTCAGACATGTTCTTTTTAAGCTGAATCAGGAGAAACACAAAAGAGATTTCTCTGTTCTGAAAACCAAGTAGGATTTTCATATTCTCCTATTCAAAACTGGATAGCATATGGAATTGTAAATATGAAATACTGTTTTCACAAAGAACGGAAGCTGGGTCTGAGTTTCCTTGGAGCAAAGAGAGAAGTTAATTATTGCATCAAACTTCAAAACAGGAGACATAAAAAGAAACTAACTGTTGGATGTTTTTTTAATGAATTCTGCTTCTGAACCCCAGAGGAGCACATGCTCTGAAAAGCACTTTCCTATTGAACCAGGGTTTACCTGTCTGAAGGACTTGAAAGCCCAAGTTTTGGGAAGAGAGTGAGGAAAATGGGGGTCAGGGTAGAGTCTCTGAAGAAGAAGCCAAAAGCTTGGCACATAATTAAAAATTTGCAAGAATGTTTCTCACAATGAAGTTCTGCTGTTTTAAAGCCATTTCCACTAATATTTTCAGAAAGTAGGATAGGAGAGTGGAAAGCCGTATCACATTTCTCCAAATGCTCTTGATCAGAAAGTGTGTTTGAATTATAGTCTCTCTGTTGTAAATTGTCTGTGAACAGTCATTGATTCTTGACTAAGTTGACGTAAGTGGAATTTCAGCATGTGTAAATTCCTTTACACACACTCTTTTCATTTTTAAAAAATATTTTTTATTGATTTTTTTTTTTTTTACAGAGAGGAAGAGAGAGGGATAGAGTTAGAAACATTGATGAGAGAGAAACATCGATCAGCTGCCTCCTGCACACCTCCTACTGGGGATGTGCCTGCAACCAAGGTACATACCCTTGACCAGACTCGAACCTGGGACCCTTCAGTCTGCAGGTGGATGCTCTATCCATGGAGCCAAACTGGTCAGGGCTACACACCCTTTTCTCAATTACAACTCATGTTGGGGAAAATTAGAAAAAGCCAGTATTAGGGGTAGGCTGGGAAATGGAGGAGAACTGGGAGGCAGAGCAGAAGTAGTGGTTTGCCCAAGACAGCTTCAGAGGGATAAATGAAGAGGAAGAAAGAAAACCTGGGTTTGACCTAGAAATGCACTGCAGCTTTGAGAAGTTGAAGGAAGTGGGATGGGCGTGTGTTCAAGGAGTTGTTAGCAGATACATAGTTGGGTTGAAGCTTTGGTGGGAGGAACTAAAGTCTTAACCTTGGGTATTAGGGAGAGAATTTATTAACTACCTAAATAATGGGTACTGTATGTCTCTGGTACCACCACTTTCTGACATGGAAGAGAATCATTTGCCTAGAGTGGGCTCTAGGTGCACCCTATGGCTCCTGAGGCTGAGGACACCAGTGCTCACACAGCATGGCAAAGCTTGAGCTTGGCCAGACAGAGGCTCTAGGTATGTCAACTCCTCTGTTAGTCAGCTGCAGAGGCACTGCTGCCCCTAGTGGACAGCGTCATATAGAGCTTTTTGAAGGGTTAATGGATGAGGTTGGGGAGTATGTGTGCTCTTCCAGGGATGCCTGCTACCAGGGGCCTACCTGATTGAGTACATCTGTCTTCATATTGATGGGATCCTTCCATTCATTTGCCTCCGATGTGCCCTTTTAGTGGCATCTAACTAGCGGCAGGGGGACAACTCTAATGCATGGGGATTCAGCAAATTACACTTTCAACATCACTTAGAAAGATTTGATAAGCTAAAGTGAGGCTCAAAATCCACTCACATTATTATATGAATTTCAACATGGCATTTGTCACGAAATAAAAAGAAAAGCCATTAAGTCCTTTAAATATAATTTAAACTATTATAAAGTTTGGATGGTTATGAAATAATTGTCTCAAGAATTCTTTGTTACCTATATTGCACTTTATTTTTTTCTTTTTGCTGATAGTGAGTGTCAAGAATTTGAAGAGACTGTCATAAAAGTCTTGATGATGAATTTCACGTTTGCCATTTCCATCGTAAAACCTGACAAACAGCGCAAACTTCCCATTGAAATATTGGAAAATGTTTTACTTGAACATTTTACATAAATCTGATACTTTGTATTTTTCTCATAACTATTCTTTCTTTAAAGCCAAGCCTCATAAAGGCATCCCCAAATACCCTCCAGTTTACCCCATTTTTTTCTTGTGTGCTGTGACATGAAAGATTGGAAAACAGTGGGATAGAGAACTAGATTTACAAAAGAGAAAAGAAAAAGGACTGGTTGCCATCTCATAACAACATACAGCATACACAAAAGCCTCTACTGAACATCAGGAAAGGGAGGCACTGAAAAATGTTTAGCAAGCTAAGGATGCTAAATAGTAACCTGTTATTACTAGATTAAGATGTGTGACAGCCATTAACATTACCTCTTTCGGTATGCGGTCTTCATTGTTTTACATAATGAATATACAAATATTTACAAATGCTTTTTATAGTTGATTTTACAAAGTCCATTTTCTCTCCTGTGGTTGGGAGAAGAGTCACTAAGTATTTTTTTTTTTCATATCTATGGGCTCATTTACTCACATATCTCTTTACTTGAAATTGAGATCTGAATTTGGACAGGATGGTAAGAATAATTTGCTATTAAGGTTTCAGAGAGTTCTGGATCTTGTTTATTGCAGAGAAAAACTAAAGCAAGACCAGTGACTCCTCACCTTTGAAAGACATCGTTTTCCTCCCCCTGTCTATACATTGTTTGCTGGTGATTTACATGAGGGGGTTTGCAGCTGGACCCCTTTGCTCCCCTAGTTGTCCCTCCCTACACCCTCAGGAGCATGGAGGCAAGAGGACAAAAAGAAGGCAAAGACAGTGGTTGAGAGAGACAAAGTTGGGTAGGTCTTTTACTGGGCACTCGAAGAACTTCTCTCTTAAAGAATTCTACCCCATCTGAGTAGAATTTCAGCATGTGCAAATGACCCCCGACATGATGTGCTTTGAAAAAATTCCGTTACCACTTGCATGACTTTCCTATGGGCAGCAGCCAGTTGCATGAACGTCTGAAGTATTTAGGCTCTTTCCAGATATCAGAACCTTAATAAATCTTTGATTATATTTCAGATAGAAGTAATATACTTTTACCTTTTAGCATGACAAATTTCAGCCCAAAAAGGAGGAGCAGTAATTTGTGGTGAAAATTGAGGTTGAGGGAGACCTTCCTAAAGGCTGATGCTTACCCCACACCAGGGATCTTAAAATCTCTGAAACTCTCCTAGCTCCCCAGACAGACCCACGGCAGCCCCGTGTGGCCCCTTCGCTTGCTCTCTCACCCCCCCTCATACCCACTGGTAAGATGGCAGTAGATAATTTAAAATCATACCGTGCACTTTATGGCAGCCTTTGATGTTACCCCAAACTCCCAATCAGTCTGTTTCAAGGTTTGAGAAAGAAATAGAGGAGTTTTTATCAGAGTTGAGCACTGCAGGATAATCTTTCCACAAGGCTGGTTTATTTTAAAATGTGAAATCAAGTCTCTAAATGAGAAACTCCCCCTGAGAGAGGCGTGTTGAAAAGCCCAGGAACCAATCTGCAAGAACTCGCAGGGGCCCAAGCTGGAACAATGTGAACAACCACATAAATAACAATAATAATGGGTTATGACCCATAAGACAAATGTCTACGAATCCATACTGATGTGAATCTGGATATGTTTAAATGAAGAGAAAAGACAGCACTGCCTTATAGAAGAATTCCCATAATAAACGTGGAAGGAGGAAAATCACAAACAGAGCAATCATTGCTATGGGCAGGTCCACTGTTGGATTCTAAAATTAAAAGTGGGCAGGAATTTGAGGAGAAACAAGATATTTGCAGAGTCAAAACATATCTTCTTCAATAAATTTACTAACAAGGAGAAAGTTCACAATGGAGAAAGCTGGCAGGTACTGCCTGAACCAGATGATCAAGTAATAAGGTGTTATCAACATCATATGCCCATCAATATGATTTGCTAAGAAGGACCCAAAATGCATGACCTCAATCTAAGTATGAGAAGGCATCAGAAAAGCTCAAACTGAGGGACAATCTACAAAATCACTGGCCAGTACTCCTTAAAAGCATCTGCCGTGAAAGACCAGGAAAGGGGAGGCGCTGTCACAGATGGGAGGAAACTAGGGAAGCATAACAACTGAATGCAACATGGGATTCTTGGGTGGGGTCCCAGAGCAGAAAAAGAACATTAGTGGGAAAACTGGTGAAATCCAAACAGCATCTGTACTTTAGTTACTAATATTGTAGCAGTGTTAATTTCTTGGTTTTGATCATTGTACTATGGTCTTGCAAGATGTTGACATTAGGGGGAGCTAAATGAAGGGTATATGGGAACTCTCTGTTCTATTTTTGCTACTTTTCTGCAAGCTTAAAATTATTTCAAAATAAAGTTAAGCCCTAGCCGGTTGGGGCCATGCTGGGATTCTGGGCTCAATCCCCAGTGGGGGGGGGGGGGGGGGGGGGGGGTGTGCAGGAGGCAACTGATTGATACTTCTCTCTCCCTCTTCCTCCTTCTCTCTCTAAAAGTCAATTAAAAATGTAAAATAAATAGTAACAAAAATTCCCCTTTTACCTGATTTCTGCATCACCTATGGTATTGAGTTTCTTTTTCTTTCTGTATTGTTTAAAGTATTACATATAGTAGTGCATATGTCTTCTTTATTTCCCCATTGACCTTCCCTTGGCAGTATTGAGTTTCTTTCTATTCTGTCTATTTGCCAAATTCTATTGTTTTTGTCTCTCAGACATTCTTGCCCTCTTCCTCCTGTAAAATAATAATAATAAAAATGGAGCCACTTTAAAATGTAGACTGAGTTGCCATTCTGTAGGGCCTGCTTTGCACGTCTTGTGCCTCAAAACTTTGGAATGCAAAGCAGGACAAAATAACCTTGAACTGGGCCTAAAGCAGCATTGTGTCTCATACCACTGCTTGCAAAGATAACAAGAAAGTCGATATTATGATTACTGGACTGATAACTACCAGACTGAAAATTTAAAGCATTCTTAATTTCAAAACACTGCTTCAAAGTTCTATATTTTGCTTTCTCCTTCCTTAAGTCTCTTGGATAAACATCTTGAGCATCAGCAAGAGATAGCTGTTATAACTATTGCCTTTAGTCCCTGGAGTTTTGGCTTCACTCAAATTAGAGGAATTCCCTGATATGTTCATTTGTCATGACACTTCACATTCTTATGCAAAGAAAGTTGGTTATAGAGTTCTTATTAATGCATGTTCTTTCTCTTAGGACACAGGTACTAAAAAATCATCACCACCCCAAATAACAACATCATGAAACCACAGCACAAATGAAAAAGCTAAGCTTTTAACTTGACTCTTGACCCAACACATGCAAGTATTTATTGTTTGACTTTCCTATACTGAGAAGGTAAAGAGAATATGTTTTTCTTAGTCCCACTGTGTAATCATTCTATTAATAAAAATATCAAAGAAGGCCTAGATAATTAATTCAACTCAAAGAGACAGATATTAATGGGGCTTAGAAGAAATTTAATTTCCTGATCCAGGAATTAAACATACTGAAGTCATCTGCTTGGACTCTCTGTTTTCCCCTGTGTGACACTTAACTACATTATTGAGTTTACTATTGCTTTCCAGAAGCAACTGACACTAATATCCATTAGAGGAAAAATGCAGAGCAGTGTGTCCGAGACATTTTGGGTAAAGACAGGAATGCTCACCAAGGGTATGTACATTCCCCTCTCACAGGTAGGTAGAGCCATGTGACCACTCCTGGTCAATGAGCTGTGAGTGAAACTGACTTGTCACATCTGAGCTGGTGTGAATTTTCTTTGCCTTCCACAGGGACTGTTACAGAGTGATGTTCCAGATGATGGAGCTTCTATGCACCTGGGTCCCTGACTATGTGTAGCAGGGCTCCCCATCTGCAATAGACATGTGGCATAAGTGAAAAATTAACTTTGTTCCATTGGACCTCTGAGATTGTGGGATTGGTCACTGTAGTCTTGCCTACCCAGACTTGACCAACACAGACACTGTGAGATATAAAAACAAAAACAAAACACAAAAAACCCAGGACATGAGCTCCCTTGCTGTGTTTGCTTCAGAGTAATGAGTATTTGGAAGATCAAAATCAAACCTCTGGGAAGGTATGCAAATTAAAGCAAGCACATGTTTCATTTTACAAGCATTTTGGCCAGAGGTTGCTGATACTTAGAGAATAGCTCCTTATTCCAAAATGTTAAAACCACTAGAAAAAACACACACACTGTATGTCCTTCTTTGATCATTTCTAACATTTCTTGGTACTGGTAGTCTCCATTACAACCTTAGAGGTTGCGAGAGTGTTTTGTTAGCCAGAGCCTACAGGAAAAATCCATCTGTTTGGTGCTTGGTGCTAACCATACTTTGCTACTTTAGGAAATCCAGAAGGACAAGTACTTTACACACACCTTCTTAGAAGCTTCCACTTAAGTGTTCAGGCTCTCCGGATCATGACAGAGCCCTGTTAGCCTGGAGGAGGAGTTCTCTCCAGTTCTGGGGGAAAGTTCCTTCAGTGCTTTCCATATACCAGCCACAGAAATTACTACACACAATTTAATTGTGTGTATTAAACTGTGTGTATTAATCCCTGACTTCATTCTGCTTATAATCTGCCATAAAATAAGAGTAAAATAACAATAAAACAAGTAAGTAAGTGCAGTGCAGAGAAATGCCTGAGTATACCCCTCCCCCCCAAAAAATCTGTGGGAATTCCTATTTAAAAAATTACTTCAGGATGGGGGAAAGTAGAATTTAACCTATGTTGTACATGATGCCACCCTTTGACACATGAGAGGCATGTGGAATGGTGTGTACAAAAGCATGATATGGTCAGGAGATATGACTGAAATATGGCAAGAATGGGGAGAAAAGCTTAGAAAGATTGGTTGAAAGTAGATTATGTAAAGCTTTTAGACTAAGTATAAGACTTCAGTTTCTAGATAATGGAGAGTCATGACTTTTTTTTTTATATGGAGAGTGTCATAAACTGGATGGCATTTTAGTGGCACTAGTCTACACCAGCTGCAAGATTCTTTGGAGAGGTTGGGTTCTGGAAGTGAAGATGCTTTCATGGTAGACCAGGAGTCATATGTAGAGAGAGGAAGCAGGTAAAGAGGCTGTGATTAGAAAAGGGGCTGCAAACCTGGAGAGATGCTGGCTTAATGGTAATGACAAGAGTCAACATTTATTGCTTCCTACAGTGTGCCAGGCATTAGAAGCATTATATATAGTTACTTGTTTAATTCACACAACAACCTATGAGAGAGATATTGTTATTGTTTTTCAAAGATTTAAAATCACAAATGAGGGTAAGTAACAAGTCTTACAGCTAGATTTGGGGTTCTTTCCAGTGACTACCATGGGATGGTCATCAAGGTCAGCAGAATCAAGATTGTCTGATGAGCCTCTTCACTGGGTGCAGAGGGGATGCTGAGCTAACTGGGGTGAGACATCCCTTTGGGAAGCCAGGGTGTGGTCTTCCTTCATCCTCAGATCATAGTGTTGCTCTGTGGGACCTGGGGAAGGGTCAGCAAGGTAGCTCATAACCAAGACACCTTCCCTCAGGCTGAGTTCTTAACTGGGACATCCTGAAATCTCCGTGAAATGTGCTTACAGAAAAGGAAGAGGTGCACCTTGGCACAGAGATGCATTTGAACCAGTCACGGCCTTTTCCTAGCTGTGCACACTCGCATAAGTTAATTAACCCTGCCGAGGCTTCATTTCCATACTTGCAAAGTGAAGATAATGATAATCCCTTCCTTATAGGATTGCTGTGAGAATTCAAGGGAGCGAGGAGGTGAATTGCTCAGCACCTGCCATGTAATAAAGTCTCATTATTTTAAGTGTCAGCAATTTTTTAATGACTTAGCACCACCAGTTATTTTGTTATTACTTAACTATATCTTGTTAGACATGTATTAGGTAAAGCAGCACAATAAAAAGATACCGAAAACTGGAAAAATGTTAACATAGTTACAAAAGAAAATGCTAGAGCCAGTCAAGACACACCCGATTTCCATCTTCTCTTTGTCAAAGGACCTTTCAGTGCATGCTCTATAGATAATGAAAAGCTCATTATTGGCCCCCCACCCCCCCCTGCTCTGCAGCCCTTCCTTTCAGGAGTTTGACAAGGGGAAAGTGCAAGTTGCCTTATCTAAAACAGTGCAATTCGTGGTTGTCTGAGTGGCATTTTGTATTTGTTTTTCCCAAGAGGATAGTTCTGGAGCCAGACAGACTGTCTGGACCTCAAGGGCAGCCCCTGGCCTTCTTTGTAGAAACGTGTTAAACACATAAGATTCATACATCCACACAGTGTACACATGCAGAAGACAGCTGCAGAAGAGGCAAGCGCCTTTGTGCAACTGAAAAAGCAAACAAACCCATCAACAAACCTTTGGGCAATGACCTCAATTCTGTCATTATTGTAAGTGGCCAATTACACCCCCAGCTAAAGGAGATTGCACAATATTGATCTCTGAAAAAACTGCTTCAGCAACCTCTTTTCGTGCTGGCTGGTTTTGCTGCTGTTTTTTTTTTTTTTTTTTACCATTTGCAGAGATTTTTTTTTTTCTTTTTAAAGATGACCACTTCCTTTATTTCCATGTTTGTGCTTCTTTGTACATCAGTAGAAGAGAAAATATTTTAAATGTTTTGTGTGTGTGTCTGAAAACCAGTCAGTGGCTGCCTGCTTTTCCTTGCTTTTTGTAGTTCCAGATATTTTGTGGACTTTGAGCACCACCCAGTGGCAATGTGTGGTAAAAAACTTGAAAAAAAAAAAAGAATTTGGAGATGCAAGAAAACAAAGAAGCCATTGATGATTTTCTTTCAAATGAATTAGAGAAACGGATGCTTCCAAAGCAGGACTATGGTCAAGTCATTACAATAACCATGAGTGTAATCCGGACCTTTTCTTTCTTCTTGCTTTCGTTCCTTTGGTTATTTTGGTGCCATTTTATTACATTGTTGCTGCCATGTGTTAAAATGAAAACCAAACCAAGCCAAGTTTTTGTGGTGA
The DNA here is from genome assembly GCA_004026665.1 of Murina feae. NCBI lineage: Eukaryota > Metazoa > Chordata > Mammalia > Chiroptera > Vespertilionidae > Murina > Murina feae. The sequence goes on from PVJC01032210.1 coordinate 19,023, forward strand.
TTTGTAGTTCCTATTCCTTGGGGCTATTATTGAAAGAGACATTTTAGCAGTTTGAAGATTGGATTGAGCCCTTGCTGGTTCGGCTCAGTGGATAGAGCTTCAACCTGTGGACTGAAGGGTCCCAGGTCTGATTTCAGTTAAGGGCACATGCTGGGATGACAGGCTTGATCCCCGAGTAGGGGGTGTGCAGAAGGCAGCTGATCAATGATTTTCTCTCATCATTGCTGTTTCTATCTCTTGCTCCCTCTCCCTTCCTCTCTGAAATCAATCTAAACTAATAAAAGTGGAATAGTAAAATTAACCGTTTCTTCGGAATGCCCAACAGCCAATCAGAGCGGCTGTATGCAAATTAGCCCAGCCGACATGGCGGCCGCCACTCACGGACCTGAGGAAACGTTTAGGCAGCGTCCGTTGCAGCAGGAGCGAAAGGGAAACTGTTTTCGGCCCTTGGTGGGCAGGCTCCGAAACATGTTTCAATAATGTAACAATCATAGAATCCTTGGGAGCTGAAGGGAACAGCAGACCTAGCCTGAGTCTAAAAGTATAACATTGTTGCAGTATAGACTCCGCAAGGTGAGGCAGAGAGGAGGCTTTGTTACATGTCTAGGGCGGCTTAAAGGAACAGCATCAATTATAGGAGATAAACCCCAGACACCTGCGTCCAGCCAGCCTTGCTGGGACGTTGGGTCAATGGGAGCTGTGGGCAGCCTTAAAGCCCATCACCCAGGCTGGGCAGGCACGCCAGCAGGTGGACATCCCCCGAGGGGTCCCAGACTGCGAGAGGGCACAGGCCGGGCTGAGGGACCTCCCGAGTGCACAGAGCATCTGCAGGGTGGGACAGCGCAGGACCCAGGACCCGTGAGTGGGAAAGAGGCGGCAGGGTCGGTGGCCTGCTTGGTGGGCTTCCCAGGCCCTTTGCGGGGCATCGGGGAGCGGGAAAGAGGTGGCAGGGGGTCGGCGGCCTGCTTGGTGGGCTTCCCAGGCCCTTTGCGGGGCATTGGGGAGCGGGTAAGAGGTGACAGGGGGTTGGCGGCCTGCTTGGTGGGCT
>PVJC01032211.1:0-20080 GCA_004026665.1 Murina feae
TTCCTCTCTGAAATAAATAAAAATACATTTTTAAAAAAACTTGTAAATTACAGACCATTTTACATAGAACAAGTTGGAAATGTGTTGTTCATCATCACCATCATTGAGTATTCACCACAGTGACATTTAGAAAAACATACTACTCCAGTGACTCATGCCAAGTTTCAAACATACCTCATAAAATAGGTGGAATTAAAATTTAATCCTGTTTATCTTCAAAAAAAAAATTAAAAATAAACCAGAACTGCCAAATAGTTTGCCACGTAAAAAGGAGTCTATGGGTAATATGAGAAATTTTCTTAAAATAAAAATTATTCTTAATGTCTGAAAATAGACAGACACTGAATAACTTCTGTTTTGGAAAGCAAGATTTGCTAGTTTGCCAATCATTCAAATAAGAAAATTAAGAGATTCCCAAATTCCTCGACTGAATACTATCTAGTAAAAGAAAATAGTCACACATTGAAAATAATGAATCATTCAGGGATTTTCCTCTTTATCTATTCTCTACAAATTAAAAACAAAAAAGAAAAGGAAGAAAAATAAAAATTACAGAGCAAATAAAAATAAAAGAAAGCCTATATTTTAAAGAATGCCTATTTTTAAGAAAATAGCAAAGCATCATTTGCATATTTTACAGCATCATCTTGATGATATGTAATAATACAAAAAGGTAAAACTATTTCTCTCATTTTTGGACCTTATTTAAATAAGAGAAATTGATTTTATCTTATACTAGGGGCCCAGTGCACAAAAATTTGTGCACTGGGGGGGGGGGTCCCTCAGCCCAGCCTGTGCCCTCTCGCAGTCTGGGACCCCTTGGGTGATGTCCACTTGCTGGTGTACCTGGCCAGCCTGGATGAGGGGCTGTTGGCTGTTTGCAGGATGGCCAAACCCCCCAGTGGGAACCCTCACCCCATGGGGGTGTGGGCAGCCTGGGTGAGGGCATGAGGGCTGTTTACAGGCTGCCCATAGCTCCCATTGAACCAATGTCCCAGCAAGGCTGGCTGGAATCAGATTTCTGGGGTTTATTTATCTTCTATAATTGAAACTTTGTTGCCTTGAGTGTAGGTCTAGGCAGGCAACAAAGCCTCCTATTTGCTTCAGCTCCATGGCTTCTATAATTAAAACTTTGTTGCCTTGAGCAGAGGCCCAGCCAGCCTAGGCAGGCAGTTCCCTCCATCGCTCATGCAATGGAAGCCTCCTGTTTGCTCTAGCTCCATGGCTGCTGGCCATCTTGGCTGGGTTAATTTTCATACAGCCGCTCTGATTGGCTGGTGGTCGTGGCTTAGGTGTAAAGGAGTGAGGGTCAATTTGCATATTAATCTTTTATTAGATTAGATAAGAAAAGCCTAATATGCTAAGTATCTGGTCATCAGGTCATCTGTTCAACCAATCAAAGCGTAGGATGCTAATGATATGCTAAGGATGCTCAACTGCTTGCTATGATGTGCACTGAGCTTCAGGGGGCAGATAGTCCACTGATTGACCAGTTGCTATGATGTGCATTGAGCACCAGGGGGCAGACAGTTGACTGGTTGACCAGTTGCTATAATGTGCACTGACCGCCAGGGGGCAGACACTCTGACCAGTAGGTTAGCTTGCTTCTGGTATCCGGCTGATCAGTACTGAACAAGATAGGCCAGACATGCCTTGGAGCCCTCCACCGGTTCCTCCTGGCTGGCCAACATCCCGTGTCCCTCCCCAGTCCCGATCATGCACTGGTGGGGTCACTCAGCCTGGCCTGTGCCCTTGCACATTCCAGGACCCCTCAGGGAAAATTGAAGAGCCAGTTTCAGCCTGACCCCACTCAATGCAGGAGCTGTCCCCTGGTGGTCAGTGCGCTCCCAAAGGGAGAGTCTGCTGAACCAGAAGCCAGGCTCACGGCTGATAAGTGCAACAGTGGTGGTGGGAGCCTTTCCCACCTTTGTGGCAGGGCTAAAGTTGTCTGACTGCCAGCTTAGGCCTCCTCTCTGCTGGGAGCAAGTCTAAGCCATCAGTTGGACATCCCTCGAGGGCTCCCAGTCTACAAGAGGGCACAGGCCAGGCTGAGGAACACCCCTCTCCTGGAGTGCACAAATTTTGTGCACCAGATCTCTAGTCATAATATAAGCATGTACTATTAAGAAAGACAAATGGCCCTAACCAGTTTGGCTCAGTGGATAGAGCATCGGCCTGCGGACTGAAGGGTCCCAGGTTCGATTCCGGTCAAGGGCATGTACTTGGTTGCGGGCTCATCCCCTGTCGGGAATGTGCAAGAGGCAGCTGATCGATATTTCTCTCTCATCGATGTTTCTAACTTTCTATCCCTCTCCCTTCCTCTATGTAGAAATCAATAAAATATATTTTAAAAAAAAGAAAGACAAATGGATCCAGAGTTTGTCCAGTAACATACTATTATGTCTATGTTTAAACTGTAACATATTCCAAAATTCTTACGTTCTATGTTGTTAAATGCTATGTGATATATTTCCTGATAAACCAATATAATGTCACTATGTAGTGACTTTAAATTTTGGTATCTGGAATTCCCTTTCTTTAGTAAGATTAATCTCCCTGATGCAATGAAATGAAACAATGTGCTGTTGTTTCATTTCACTATAATTTCCATAGAGAAAATGCAAATTTCAAAAAGATCACTTTCAGATTTAAACAACTAAATCAAGTCTGATGCTTGGTAAGAATCAATACTTGCACATTTGCTACTGAGATTAAAAAGCCTGGGAACCTAGATCTAGCTTATCAATGATTTGAACTTCCATTGCAGTACAAGAGAGTGACAGGAAAGTTGTTTACATGTATTGTTCTAATCTAAGGGAAGGTCATGCTATGACATAATTTGACGTTGTTGAAATGCAAATGCTTCATTTGAACATTACTTTTATTCATGGAAAGTTGAACTAAGTTGTCAAATATTTCTTTCTCCTTTGACACCTGAAATAGCATGAAAATGTGCTAACTGAAGATTCATTTATATTTAATCATTTTAGAAGAAACTCTATTTTAAAGGAAAATAGTTTTAAAATTCACATTGTAAAATGAATTCAAATTTATACCTGGTCCATCATTTTTCACCAACCTAGACTCTAAGGAAATAAGCAAGCAACCACATTTATAATTGTGACAACACTACTATTTCACCAAGTAAAACTATTAATAAATAAATAGTTTCATAAATGTAAGTCAATGATTTTCCCCTTTCCCCATGGCATTCTTCAATGCCTACTTGTGCTTATTTTCTTTAATCAGCAGATGTAAAATATGTCTCTACTGCAGAATCTCCTGGGAACTGAACAAAAATGTATTTTAATTTAAAGGCCACACACTGCCGTCCCTGAAAAACAACCTTACATGTAGGTTGTGTATACATGATGGCAAATTCATAGCTAAACAAAGAAACTGTATAACATGCAGAGAACAGGATGCTAAAACAGACATTCACAGAAAGTCATTGGAGGAGTTCTCTTCTTAGAATAATTTAAAAATAGATTTTTTTTCTAGGTAACCTACCAAAAATCATGAAATTTCCACTCTCCTGCTTGCTGGCAATCTATCTATTTGTGTACATATATTTTTCCTTAAATCTTGAAGAATCTCATTTTATACTCTAGTGGTAAAATAAATTTAATCCAAATAATTATTTCAGTGAAATAAAAACTTTTAATAGTATGCATTTATTTTACACACACACACACACACACACACATAAATAATTGCATTCCAGAATACAGGGGCATGTGGGAAGGGGGAGGGGAGAAGAATCTCAACTTTTGTCTTTTGATATATTTTGTTGATTTTTTACAGAAAGGAAGGGAGAGGGATAGAGAGTTAGAAACATCAATGAGAAAGAAACATTGATCAGCTGCCTCCTGCACACCCCCTACTGGGGATGTGCCGGCAACCAAGGTATAAGCCCTTGACTGAAATCAAACCTGGGACCCTTGAGTCCACAGGTTAACGCTCTATCCACTGAGTCAAACCAGTTAGGGTAGAATCTCAACTTTTGATGTGAGATCCGTGAAGAAAGAATGTGTTAACTCTTGACCAATACTGAATTCCTTTATCTCATTTATTTTAGTAATAACCAAAGAAGTAAGAAAGCATAGAAATAATCAGGGTTTGATAATGGCACTTGGCGTAGGACTAATATTTTATTATGATTTTTGCAATTACTTGAGTAAAAAGATGGCAAGGAAGATATTTATATAATAGTTTCATGTTCAGAAATCTAAAATTCAGTTATGCATCCTGATGTTACCACGAAATGATTTACAAGGATTGTTTTCAGAAAACTGCAAAATTTTGGCTTTGAGACTAGAACAATTTAAAGAAGTTTTCCTAAAAAGTTGAATTTTTTTGTCTGCAAAATGTGTCCTGATCATTTTAACAAGGGATTTTGTTTGGAGACGCAGAAGTGAAAAAATACAATACAAAACAAAACACACACACACACACACACACACACAAAACTATGATTTGCCATCAGAAAATTACCCTCTGCCAGCAACAAAGTCTCTATTAAAGCTGGCAATATGTTCCCTAATGTACCGAACCTCCAACTCTTTTCCCCTTGAGTTAAGGAAAAACATTTCTTAAAGTGCCTTGTTCAAGTACACCAGAGAGACATACATGTTATTGTATTTTCAGCAGAAATCTGGACTCTAAGGCCAATGGTGTGTTTAAAATGAGGAATTAGATGGGCACAGTGTTCCAGAAAATGAGGTGCCTCTGCCTGCTGTGATCCTAGATACCAGCTGCTTCCCGCTGGATGAGGAAAGAACAATGCTTGCTTTGCATGCTGTTATCACCACGCCTGAGACAGAGCAGGCAAGCAATTAATGTTAATTGAATAAATGCATGAAGAAAATGCATAGCTATATATACTATGATTACCTTGGGCGTGATACCTTCCTTAATATATACCCTTCGGATCGTATGCATCATGCAACATTAGGCAATGGTGTTGGACAATTTAGGCTTCATCTACCCTGGAGGAAACACATGTATATCTACAGAGCAACTGACACCTAGGTATAAATAAGCCTTGGCTTGCTAAGGCTTTAAGCTGCAGTCACTGCTGATGATATTTACTCTTATCTCATACATCTTGCATACTCTTATTAGACTTATTTTAAAATTCAGTTGCTTCTTCATATAATTCCTCTGCTCCGTGGACTATTGTATCTTTGTCTGATCTACTGGAAACATTTGAAAACTGCATAACCTATGTTTAATTAGCTTTCAGGATCCTGGTGTTCACTTCTCCTTGTAGCACATAAATCTTCCAGTTACACAAACCTTTGTACTCTCTTTGCCACATACAATTCAGTTCTATGTTTAGTTGTTTATGAGTTTGTCTTGTTCTCCTCTACTATATAAAATGACAGTCTTAAAGGTAGTAACTGTGCGGGATTCACTTCCAGGGCCCCTTTATCAAGAGGTATAGTGCTTTCCAAAGAATAGCAACTCACAGGTTTTTAATGACCTAATCAATGTGCATGAAAACTGAAGAACAGCCTGGCTTGTGCAGCTCGGTTGTTGAGCGTTGATCTATGAACCAAGAGGTCAAGGTTTGATTCTTGGACAGGGCACATGCCAGGGATTGCAGGCTCCATCCCCAGTGTGGGGTGTATAAGAGGCATCTGATCAATGATTCTTCTCATCATTGATGTCTCTATCTCTCACTCCCCTTCTCGTCCTCTCTAAAATGAATAAAAATATATTTTTAAAAACCTGAAGAATAAAATCAGACTTTTTATGTCCTAGAGTATTAGAATAGTTGGGTTCAAATACATGTGTATAGTTATTATATATTTTTTTTATTTTTATCATTTGAAATTATACTTGAATTTTAAGGCAAATATCAAAATAAATTTAGTAATGGAGATTTATTTTAGTTATTTTTTATTTTTGTAACATGACTCGAATCGACTGTAATTAGATTATATTATGATCCTTACAAAATCACAGTCCATTTTAATATTTAAAACTTTTTATATCTGAACTATTTGATATTCTGATACTGCTATTGTATAGACAGTTTAATTCAAAATGTGTACTACTAACTAGACTAAACATAACTAAATATTCAACTACTAGTAAGTTGTTTGTAAATCTATTTCAGAATTTTTAATATGTCCCTTTACTTGTATAAGATAAATATCTGGCCGACGTATGTTTTGAAACAATGCTAACATGGCTTCTAAGAACCAGGGGCAATAAAGAGTGCCACAAAAGGGTCTGTGAAGCTGACATTACACAATGAAAATGATAAAGATGATTTTCCAGATATGTCCTCTCACAAGAGAAAAGTAACAATTCAGAACTGAAGACCTTGTTTTAATATATTGATGTGAAACCAATAGGGTAATGGAAAGAATGAGAAATGGGAATAGGACGTTAGGTTGCTGTTAAGAGCTTAGAATGTAAAGAGGTTTCTTTGCTTGAGAATTTTGGGCACAAAATTTCTAAGAGTCTTTTTTTTACTGTGTGTCCTATAAGAACAGAATTGGGTATCTGAATATATTAATTCAGGTGTTTGTCATTCACAAGCCATGGATATGGCAATGGTAAGTCAATGTCCCAGAATTTGCTTTTACATTAGTAAATATAATGAATGCTCTTGTCTTTTTTAAAAGCAATCTAAAAAATTTTAAAAAAATAACTTTATAAACCACACAGTATTATTTTTTTTACACAAGGTGGTATTATGTAAATAATTAATCAACTTTATCAGGTCTATAGCTCTACAAATCATACAGCTATAGCAGCAAATAGAGGGAAGACAATGTAGGGGGATTTTGTAATAGTTGAGGAAATAAGCAGTGAGAACTTAGAATTTCTAGGACACAGAACCTATACATGAAGATGGAATGTCCATACAAATATTGTTTATATTCTCAATGAGATAGGACATTGATACATCCATGAAATAAGAATAAAGTGATATAAAAATGCTCAGAACATTTTTAAAAACACAAAAAAATTGGGGGGAAATCACAGCAGCAAATTTTTAAAAATCATTGGAAGAGCTGAAAAATAAAGTTAAAAAAAAATAAATGAACTTAAAGAAATGAAAGGACCAACTGAGCCTTTCAATAATAGATAAAAATAATCCCCCATCAGGGACTATCATCATGAAATTTTAGACCACTGGAAACTAAGATTCCTCAAAATCCTGGTGGGATGGAGGAGGAGATTTTATAATAGGTTCCAAAATCTTATAAACAGCAAAAGTTCAAGCTAAAAGACCCTGAAATAATAAGATAAAATCTAGATAATCAAGTGTGAGGACAGATTAAAGGCATTTTGTATGTTTGAGAGTTCAAAAATTACATTAGCATGCATCCTTTCTTGGGAAACTTAGGTAAAACTAAAGAGGAATCCTTGAGCAAATAAGACATGAGATACAAAAAGTGTAAGAGAGGTGCAATAGAAAATCAGGGTAAATAGAATCTTTAAGATAATAATAAAGGTTTATGAAAAGTGTGTCTAGACAAAATCTATAATAATAAAAGTGTAATAGGCTAATTGTACCAGACGTCCCTTCAGACAAACTTCCGGACAACCTTCTGGATAAAGCCAGGGCTGCAAGGGAAGCCCGGGTCCCAGGTGCCAGAGAGAAGCTGGTGCCAGCAGCCAGGGGAAGGAAGGCCTATTCTCTTTTTCTTTTTTTAAAAATATATTTTATTGAACTTTTACAGAGAGAAAGGAAGAGGTATAGAGAGCTAGAAACATCTATCGGCTGCCTCCTGCACACCCACCACTGGGGATGTGCCTGCAACCAAGGCACATGCCCCTGACCAGAATCGAACCTGGGGCCCTTGAGTCCGCAGGCCGACACTCCATCCACTGAGCCAAACCAGCCAGGGCAGGAAGGCCTATTCTCACACGAATCTAGTCTATATATATATATAAAAGAATAATATGCTAAGTGTTTGTCTGGGTAATGACATCATGTAGCAACACCTGACTTCCTCTCCCTAGTTAATAGCCTCCTTGCAGTTTCTTCAGCCCAGGAACACGACTTGCTTTATAGCCAGGTGCAAGCACTTTACACTGTAACCAAATATCTGTGAAATGTTTTTCCATGTCTCATCTCATTTGATCCTCACAAAAGTCCTAGAATAAATAGATAGGTGACTCAGTGGAATCCTATTTTCTTTTCATTAGCTGGAAAATAGAGATTTAGAAACTTGATCTGACTATAAAGAAGAAATGGTGGACCTTGAAAATGACTTCAGGTTTTGTCACTGTGTAGAATAGAAATACTGCTGCAGTTAAATATTTTACCCTTTTCCTCCCTGCATGATCTACAATAATAGTAGATTACAATAATAATCTGCTTCCTACTGATATTTACTGCTGTGTTGCTGACAATTATCTGAAAGAGAATTCAGGTTGCTTCACTGGGCTGGAAAAAGTTTAGCTACATCAGAAAGCAGGTCTAATTAAGCAAGTTTATTCTATATATATAAAAGGCTAAGTTGACTCACACATGCACAATACATCTAAAGCTCTTGCTGGTGCCAATTGCATGAGTATGTTTCCATTTGTCATTGTTGATTGTGAATTTGGTTGACACTTCTATTATAGAGGGCAAATAGCGATATTAAAACATTTCTTCTAATTAATTTCCCTTTAATGTGCACGAATTCATATACTGGACCACTAGTATTGATATAATATATTAGAGGCCCAGTGTACAAATTTGTGCATGGGTGGGGTCTGGCCAGCCTGTCCCAGTGGAGGTCCATCAGGCCAGGCTAGTGAGAGAAAGGGGCTGTGGGCAGTTGGCCGGCCGGCTCAGGCCCTGATCAAGATGTTGGGTGCCAACTGGGGTTAGAGCTGACTGGGAGGAGAGACCATGGGGGGTAGGTGGCTGACCCTGGTTCCTATAGGGGGGGTTCAATTGGGGGCAGGGCCAGATGGGGGAGTTATTAGTGTCAAAGCTCTTTGCAGGGTGTATACATGTTTGCTGCTGGCTTTTCAATGAGTTGAAGCTTCAAAGGCACTTTAGTGTCAGGAATACTTACAGCTTCCTTTTATAAGCCTCTTCCTGGACAGGTAATGCAGTTTAGTTCCCTGCTGATAAGCCCTCTAAAGAGAGGCCATGGTGTGATGTGGCTGCCCTCTTTGGTAGTAAGCAGTGGAGAAAGAAGGCAGGAGATGGTGGTTGTGCTGAGCACCTCTATGGACACCTGACTGATGGTCCAGACCATGAGCTGTTTTCCTCCTGATCACTGGTATCTGGGATTTATTTAACTTCTAAAGTTGAAACTTTGTTGCTTTAACCAGAGTCCAGGTCGAGTAGCACCTGACAACCCAGGCTCTCAGCACTTCCTTGAGCCCAAGGCTGGAAGCAGGTTTGTTTATCTTCTATAATTGAAACTTTGTTGCCTTGAGTGGAGGCCACAGCCAGCCTAGGCAGATAAGAACCTTAGCTTCCTCCATCGCCAGGGCAAATCTCCTGCTTATTCCAGTTCTGTGGCTGCCACGCGCCATCGTGGCTGGGTTAATTTGCATATAGTTGCTCTGATTATCTGATGGGTATGGCTTGGTAGTGGGCTTGGCTTATGTGTAAGGGAGTGATTGTCAATTTGCATATTACTCTTTTATTAGATTAGATAGATTTGAATAATAAGAGGATCAGAAATGGGGCTAGAAAGTCAATAGATATTGCCTGAAGTCAAGATATAATGCCTAATGTTGAAGATTCAGGGACTAGAAATACAATATATCATTTATATATGAAAGCAAATAAATAAATCAATAAAATAGTTTAAATGAATGCCTTTGATAAAAGGGTTCAGGGCGGGTCTACTACTTTTTAACAGGCATTTTAGAATTATATAATTCTTTAAAACTTTATAAATTGGTGAATTATTTTCTGATTGAGTTGTAATAAATCACTACAAATTTGGTGAAGTAAAACAACACAAATTTATTACCTCATAATTCTAGAGTTCAGAAATTCAAAATCCATATCACTGGACTAAAACTAAGGTATGAGCAGGCTTGTATTTCTTCTGGAAGCTCTAGATAAAAATCTGTTTCCTTGCTTTTTCCAATCTCTAGGTATCACCTATGTTCCTCTTCCTCTTCTTCCATATTCTAAGTGCTTCACTCCAATCTCTCATCAATTCCTGTATTTTTTCTCTTTAATGCTATTCTTTCTGTCTCTGTAATATAAGGACACATGTGGGGATACTGAGTCCAGGATAATCTCTCCCTCTAAAAATCTGAACTAATAATGATAAAGCTTGATACATCAATATTGAATTTTCTTTACTAAGAAGTAAAGAATGAAGATAAAAATAATTAGTACATTTCACATTTTGGGAATCAAGAGAAAAATTAAGACAGCAACCTTTCTGCCTTGTGAATTTGTCAAAACAGCCATAAACTATATCCAGTGGCTACTTCAGACTGAGTGAGTTAAGATCACCTTAACTTTATGGTCAAAACTGCTAAACATTGACTATAATTGCTTGGACCAGGCACTGTGGTAAGCACTTTATTGCCATGGTTTCCATTAATCCTCAATAAACTGTTAGTCGATGCTAATTTATTCCCTAATTTTCAATTGAGGCTCATACAGACTGATTATATTAAAACAGTGAACATAATCTGTACTTAAATCTAAGTCTCACTTATTCCAAAATAAATGTTTTTAACCTTAATAAGGTTCTAACTACCAAATATCTATAGGTGTCGATGAACATAATAATTATGAGGAGTGAATAATGTGACCCCAATCTTGATATCACCAAAATTAGAAAAACAAATCTCTAAAATCCTGATTGTGTGGTGGCAAAGGGGAAGAAAAGATTTAGATATAATATTCAAATGTTTTATTATGATTTGTAGTCCCTAACAGAAAAACAAACAAACAAACAAAAGAATCCTGCAATAGTGCATAACTCACTATTGATTTTGTTGAACTTTAAAAGGCAGTGTTGAATGAATGGTTTGCTGTGTTTATATATGTATAATGTTAAGCTACATAGAACATAAATAATGAGAAAACATGTCTCTGAAAAAGGTGCATATATATTATTAAATAAAAATGTTACCTGATGCATGATTGTTTCCAAAAACAATTATTGGACTTGTAGCTCATATTTTCAGTGCTAACAATTTTTGCCAGTATTGTGACATATAAATTACATTACTTCTGACTTTCCAAATGAAGAGTATTAAAGAAACACTGAATCACATATTCTCATAATACTTAGCATATAGTAAGTGTAAAATAAGTTTTGGAGGAACAAATGAAGGGCACAGTAAAGATTCAATAAATAAATATTATCTATTAATTTATTCACAACTATAGTCAAGAGTATCAGCTCATGTTAATAAAAATATTTTAGTGAAATAAAATACTTCAATATATTCTATGGAGAATCAATATAATCTCTGTAGATTTCTAAACCTGTTGTAAAGTACTTCTGCTAAAGAGATGAGTGCAAGTAAAAACTACTATTACTTATGAAATGATAGAGCCTTTAATATTTCATTTCAAATGAGACTGAGCAGACTCTGATCCTTGTAACTACTGAAAGAAAATTTGTGAAATTGAATTAAATAAGGCAAGAATATAAATGATGACATTAAGTCGATAGGAAGGTGATAATTTCAAATTGCAGCATTATCTTGTGCAGAAGTATTATATTACCTGACAACTGTAATTCTGTCTCCTCAAAGATAAGAAAATAGTAAGTTTAGGCAAAGCTCATCTTTTGTTAATATTATTCAAATCCAGACACAAAATCCATTTCTTGCTCTACTATCAAACCAGTCCCTATTGCAAGGAACTTAATAATAAAGAAAGGAGGAACACTTACTGTACAGTCATCAAGTAAGGTAAACAGTAGTATAGGTTCAAGTCATATGCCATGTCCAAGCTATTTTGTGCACAGGGGAAACCAGAATGGCATGCGTATATATAAAGGCAAGCCGGCAGACCGAGGACCAGGGGCTGCAGTGGGAGGGGCCAGGCAGGAGCACAGAGGATGGGCCGAGACCTGCTCCTGTGCCTACAGCAGCCTCATGGCCCGTAGTTCCTTTCAAGGTGCAGAAATTCATGCACTGGGCCCCTGGTTCAAAAATAAAAGAATGAAAACATGGCCTATAATGGTGACATGCATAAGAAAAGTACCTGGGGGGAAATGGAGAACATTTCATCGACACCTAGAGATATTTGGTAAATTGGAATTAAGACTAAAAACATGGATTTTTGAATAAGTGAGACTTAATTTTAAGTATAGATTATGTTCACTGTTTTAATATGATCAGTCTGTATGAGCCTCAATTGAAAATTAGGGAATAAATTAGCATCGACTAACAGTTTATTGAGGTTTAATGAAAATCATGGCAATAAAGTGCTTACCACAGTGCCTGGTCCAAGCAACTCACTATAATGGTGAATAAATGGTTCAGGGGATGCAGGGACATAGGGAATTCAATATAATCATTTTGAAGTTAGATCCAGATTGAAAAGGAAAGTATGAATTTAGTAAATTGGAGGGGGGGCTGAAAATATCAGGGATTCTGATTTTTAGGTTGAGTAATGACTTTGGTATATTCATTAAGAATTTGGCATCAATCAGAAAGAGTGTATGCACCCTTATGTTCATATCAGTGATGTTTACAATAGTTAAAATCTGTAAACAACCCATGTGCCCATCAGTAGATGAGGGAATAAAAAAAGTTGTGGTACATGTATACCATGGAATACTATGCAGCTGTAAAAAGAACCCCTTACCCTTTGAGACTGCATGGAGAGTATTGAAGCAAGTGAAATAAGCCAGTCAGAGAAAGACAAGTGTCACATGATCTCATTTATATGTAGAATCCAATGAATAAACAAGGTCCAGAGACATGGAAGCTTGACACAGAATGACTGATCTCAAAGGGAAGGGTGATAGGCATAGATTAACCAAAGAACTTATATGCATATATGCATAATACATGGACACAGACGATAGTTTGTGATGGCCTGGGTGGGGTATTAACTGGATAGAAGGACGCAATGGGGGGAAATGGAGAACGTTTGTAATACTCTCAACAATAAAACTTTTTAAAAATTTTTGACAAAGAACATTAAAGGACATTTTCAGTAAATGTATAGAGATTTCACACTGTTCTATTAGTAATAGGGTAATTAGAATGTCTGAATTTAGAGTAATAACAAATACTAAAAGTCCTGGTATGACTCATCACAATGATGGAATTCTCCAAAAGTGAAAATATGCCTATGAGTACAGGGAGAAAGCTTCTACAGGAACTGACTTGAATAGTCAGAAACAGAAATGATAGGGAGGAGTATTTGATAATATAGGAAAGTGATGGGGATAACATTAAGTGGCTGATTTCTTCATCCAGGTTTGGTTAAAAAGAAAAGAACTAACTGAAGATTGAAGTGAGAAGTGTAGGATATTTGGAAGGCAGATAACAGACTGATAGATTATGCTAGATGCAATGTAATCAGATTATGTTTAAAGAGAAGGAACGTGAAGTTCAAGGTCTTTAGGTAGAGCAGTGAATGATCAGATCAAGCCTTAGTGGAAAGTAAACACAGAGCGCAATGGATTCAAAAGTCTTCCTGAAAATTGTGAGAAGATTGATAAGTGCATGAAAGCATCAATAATAATACTGTTCTCATTGAGAAAGACTGTATGAAAGGGAAGGGAAGGAAGAAGGAAGAGCATCAGGTTTAAATTGCTGAAGGAAACAGGGAGGAACCGTAGGATATAGTGTATTGGATAACACTTAACATTTATCAATGTGTCAGTAAACATCGAACTACACATTGCAATTTCTACTTTGTAGAAATCTAAAAAAATGTTAATGAGGCTTGCAGTAGCTGAGATTACTTTGAATATCACATGACATATTTTGAGAATGCTATTCTGTAAGAGTGATAACTAAGCCACATATTATGTCACTAGAGGCCTGGTGCACAAAAATTCGTGCACTGGGAGGACGGTCCATCAGCCTGGCCTGCACCCTCTCACAGTCTGGGACCCCTTGGGGGGTATGTCCACCTGCTGGCTTAACCCTGCTCCCTGAGGGATCGTGCCTAAGCTGGCAGTCAGACATCTGTCTGGCAGCCCAGGAGCCCTTAGGAGATGCTCGACTGATGGTAGTTGGAAATCCTTAGCACTGCTGAAGAAGTGGGAGAGGCTCCTGCCACTACCGCTGCACTCACAGCCATCAGCTGGCTTGTGACTAAGCAGAGCTCCCCCTGTGGGAGTGCACTGACCACCAGGGGGCAGCTCCTTCATTGATCATCTGCCCCCTGGTGGTCAGTGCTCATCATAGTGAGCGGTTGTTCTGCTGTTAGGGTCAATTTGCATATTATCCTTTTATTATATTGGATAGATGTTATAAATAAGGCTAACTATATCAATATTTGAAATATATTTACTTATCTTTAAGTATGCCACTTTAAAACTACATAATTAAAACTTAAGTAAGGAAAAAAAAAACTGTCCTCGGAAGCATATTATATAAAGGTTTGTTTTAGTGTAAATTCTTTTAATATTCTTCCTCTCTCTCTCTCTCTTTCTCTCTCTCTTCCATTTCCCTCACCTTTCCTCCATCCCTCTCTGTTGGAATTTTTAACTAGATATATTATCCTGAATAACTCAGAATAGCAAGTTGAATATAGAGATAACACATATTAATTTCTCATAAACTAGTCTTGCATTAGAAACCTAAAAAAACTGAGCACATTCAGCATTTATATGAAATTGAAATATCTTTCCTCTTCAAACAATAGCAAGTAACTTCACTGCTACCAATGATAATAATCTTTCAAGAAGAAACGGATTCACTTGTGTCCTTGACTTTTTCAACAGGTGCTCTGCTGCTTTCTTAATAGTTTTGAATTCATCATCCAGGCCCTCAAATACCTATTTATAATTCACAGTACATCAATTTCATCTGCTGAATTTATGCCACACATCTCTCAAAAGGAAAAGATTCTAATTTGTATACTTTCTTTTATTACTTTCTATGAAAAATGCCTCTTCTAACACTACATTACAGATTTTCTTTTCCTTAGTAGCCATTTATAACTTCCATGTTCAAGTCAAAACTACAAAAAACAAAGCAAAACAAAATAAAGAATTTTTTTTCAGTCATATTGATTTTATAAAATTGGTAAGTGATTAAAGTGGCTTAATAGCTGCTAATTATGAGAAATTTCTTAGGAAAAAAGTATTATTTGAGATAAATCTGAAAAAGTTTTTACTCTTGATGGTGACAATCAATTCAGTGCCATTAAATCCACTAAACTACCCACAGTTTTGTCATATATTTTCCCCACTAAATAATTCCCGTCTCATTTTATTTTTTCACCATTAAATATAGATTGATGTATACTCATGTGTAAACAAGATACTGGTTGTCAAGAAACATTGTAGAACAAATAAAGCAACAAAGAAAGTGAATTTCCAAAAGCCAGGCCAAATTTTAAATTATTATTTAGGATTTTAGAGGGATAAGCTTAAAATCACTTATATAATTGTGTTGATTACAGAAGAAGGAACTTCCATTTCATGTGTGTGCAGCCTTTTGCAGAACCTGCCATCAATGTGAATCTATTCCTTGAACCAGGACTTGGCCATGTGACTCGCCCTGACCAATGAGACATTAGTAAAAATGGCTTATAAAATGTTTTCATATTGGGGCCAGCTCTTTCTTAGATCTCTGAGACCATGCCAAGCTAGCTGGTTGCATAATGACAGATTTGAGGCCCAGTAACTCAGAACACAGGCTGCCTACTTCCAGGTATATGAGGGAGACCATCCTGATAACCACCTACCATCTGATCTGCCAGCTGGCTGGAGATCCGAGAAGCTGAACCAGACTAAAAGAACCATCTAGATAACCCACACAACAGTGGGATATGTAAGCAGTCATTGTTTTAAGACATTGAATTCTGGGATGCTTTATTATGAAATTAAAGCTAACTAAAACAAACTAAACTCTCAACTTCTAGACTAGGGTTTAAAAACATGTACATATAATGAACTTTAAACTGACATTTAATACAGAAGTGGCTCTGATCAGGGATTAGTAATCTTGTTATCCCTACCCCCACTCACCTACTGAGAACTTACTGGGCAGTAATCCAATATGGGGACCTTAATTCATATCTGAATTACTATTGCCCTGAAGTCCACCTAACATCCCTATAAATTGCTCTATCCAATGACAGATGCTTCAGTTTCCCAGACCCCTTTCTATCCTCTCTCCATTTTTTTTAAAATTTTGTTTATTGCTTAAAGTATTACAAAGAGTGTTAAATAAGTCTCCATTTTTCCCCTTGACCTTCCCCCCTCCTCCCCTACCCCTCAGTGTCTTGTGTCCATTGATTATGCTTATATGCATGCATACAAGTCCTTCAGTTGATCTCTTAACTCCCCCCCAACCCTCCGGAGCTGGAAGGCTCCTCTGTCCATTCTTAATCAGACGCACTAACTAAAACAATTACAGATCCCTCCATACATTTCTTAGTGAAGTTTAAGTTTTATAATAAACATGGACCCTAGTTTTCTTCCACATGGACATGATCCAGAAGTTTTTTGTTGTTGTTCTTTGTTTTTGTTTTATTTTGCAAACAGAACTCTTATCAGATCTACTGTCTTGATCTAATGGGGCAGTCACCCAAGCCTGACACAGAGTTCTCTTTTCCTATTTTAGATTCCACATATAGTATTTGTCTTACTCTGTTTGACTTATTTTATTTCCCCTAATGCCCTCTAGGCACCATGTTGTCACAAATGGCAAAATTTCATTCTTTATTAAATGACTGAGTAATACAATATATTTATCCATTTATCCACCAAAGTACACTTAGGTTGTTTCCACTTCTTGACTATAGTAATTAGGCTATATCTGAGATAAAAACTATGTGTATATTCATGGTGGGGCAAAAATAGGTTAAAAGTAATGCAA
This sequence comes from Murina feae, assembly GCA_004026665.1. Taxonomy (NCBI): domain Eukaryota; kingdom Metazoa; phylum Chordata; class Mammalia; order Chiroptera; family Vespertilionidae; genus Murina; species Murina feae. Next base: position 16,969 of record PVJC01032211.1, read on the forward strand.
TAATTAATGTTTTGGGTACTCAAAAATGTAAAACTACTTTTGCCCCACTCTACACAACTCTAGATTTTTTTTTGTTTTTTTAAGTTGTTGTTTTTAACCGTCAAAAAATATACCATTGTTTTTTTTTTTAAAGATAGAAATACCTAAGTTTACTCCAAAAGTGGGAGTTTCTGGATGAAAGAATATGTATTTTTTCCAACATTTCAAAATGTTGCAAAATGGCTCTCTCTCAAGTGGTCGTACAAAATTATAAAAAAGTATACAAACAGCCCTGACTGGTTTGGCTCGGTGGATAGAGCATTGGCCTGTGGACTGAAGGGTCCCAGGTTCGATTCCGGTCAAGGGCATGTACCTTGGTTGCGGGCACATCCCCAGTGGGAGGTATGCAGGAGGCAGCTGATCGATGTTTCTCTCTCATCGATGTTTCTACTCTCCCTCTCCCTTCCTCTCTGTACAAAATCAATAAAATATATATTTTTTAAAAAAGTATACAAACATTTCAGTTTCTCCACATTATCAAACTTTGAAAAAATTTGTGAAATTCATGAATAGAAAATACCATCACATTGTTTGATTAGGAGATTTTTTTTAAATGAATTGTGAACTTGAATATACTTTAATATAAATATGTTTTCTGGGCATTGCATTTTATCATAACTTACTCATACTTCTATTACTCTTTGTAGTGGTATATTTTAAAATTTAATTGCTTTTTGATTTTAGGAAATACAAATATCTTCTGTTAGTCTTCATTTGTTTTGGCTTTTAAACTCATTTATATCTTCTGTTGGAAATGTTTTTAATTTCAACTGTATTGTGTCTTGTGTCTAATTTTTAAAATATGTTACTATTCTGAGTTTATAAAAATATTCTTCTATAATTTCTTTGATGTTAAAAGTCATATTTATACTCAATGTACTTAGAACTTACTTTTGAATGTAGTATGAGCTAGAGATAGAATTTTGTTTTATCCCTTGCATACAAAATGTACTAAGATAGTCTAGTAAAGGCAGTTCATTATTATTTAACTGATTTGAATTACCAATATGGTAATCTATAACAAATTCACCTGCAAGATATGTACATATGGATCTGCTTCTGAGTCCCCTCTTCTAATATTCTTTTGGTAATATTATATTGCTTTAAATGTTACAGCTTTTTAATAAGTTAAGTGTTTGTCAAGGAGACACTACAAGTATAGGTTTCTTTATAACTGCCTTAGCCATTGTTGGAATTGTGCTCTTCCATGAGACTTTTAGAATCAGCGTGGAGTTTTAGGTTTAGTATGGAGTTCTGCGAAAAAGTCATTTTGGCATTTGAAATTGCATTAACCTTACAGAAAATTTGGGACAAATTTCCATAGGTGCAGAAATAGAGTTTTCTCATAATGAAACTATTTTATTACTTTATTTAAGGTCATTTCTATGTTCACTAACATTTCATAATTTTCTCCATTAAGGTCTTCAGCATCCTTTGTTTTTTTTTCCTAGTTCAAGAGTAGCTTCATTTAATTATATATCTTCATTGTTTGTTGAATGCAGGAACACCATTTGAGCTTATTTGAAACAATGTTTGGTTAAAATAAACAAACAAACAAAAAACAACAATGCTTAGGTTGCTAAAAAATAGCATCAGAATAGTTCCTACAGAATAAAGATATTGCTTTGTAAATCTGAAACATACTGAGTCACAATGTAAAATACAAAATTTACTTCAAACTGTGGGTTACAGTTAAGTTTGAAGCAATTATTTCATGTTTTTATTTGTGAGAATATGTAGATATACCGTTGCTGACTTTTTATGTCTAAAACAATCTTTATTTCTCTTCATTTTGAGATAGAGTTTAGTCAATAATAGAATTATATATCTTCTTAGAAGTGTGTAAATATTACCAATGTTACTGATGAGAAGTTTGCTTAAAACCATTTGTCCATCCAATCTCTATTCCTTCTGGTAGCATCTTAAGGTTTCAACTTTTTCTGATTAACTGAAGTTTCACTTTGATAGCTGACTTAATCTTCTTAGCACTCAGAATGCATTTTCAGCCTTAGAATCCATTTGTTTCTTCATTTCTAGGAAACTCCATCATTATCTCTTGGAATGCTGCTTTTCTTCCCTTCTCTTTCTGGCATTAGTCAATATCAACCAGCTATAAGCAGACTGAACCTACTACTTCCAAGTTTTACAACTGCGCTCATGTTTGTTTTGTTACCTTATTCTCTAATTTGTGGATTAATTCCTCATTCATTAATTTACATCCCACTTATTCATTTTCACACCCACTACTCCAGCATAAATTTTATTCTACCAATGGGGATTTCTTTTTAATATTTATTATAATGCTATATTTTTCATTTCCAAGATTATTAGTTGTTTTCATTTTAATTATTTCTTACTCAATGGTGACGGTTGTACAATATTGTGAATGTAATTATGGCACTGAATTTTACAATTAAAAATAGTTACATGGGAAATTTTATGTTACTTACACAAACATACATATGCATTTACCTAATTTTAAAAGCTAATTATGCTCAGTGAAAAAGCCAGTCAGAGAAAGACAAATACCATATGACCTCACTTATATGTGGATCAAATGAATAAAATAAACTGATGAACAAAATAGAACCAGAAGCATAGATACCTGAAACAAAATGACAGCTGTCAGAGTGGGGGACCACATGAAAGAAGGTGACGAGATTAGCCAAAGAACATATATACATAGCCCATGGTTACAGATAATAGGGAGGTGATAGTCAAAGGGAAGTGGGGATGGGAGAGAGGTGGAGGTGGGCAAAGGGGGAGATTGAGACAATTGTAATAGTGTCAACAATAAAGTTAAAAAAATAAAAGCCAATCATGTAATATTGCATAATATTCAATAATATTCGATGTTATTATTGAACTGTACACTTTTAACAGGTGAATTTTATGGTTTGTAAATTATATACTACTAGGGGCCTGGTGCACAAAAATTTGTGCACTCGGGGTGGAGGGAGTCCCTCAGCCCGGCCTGTGCCCTCTCACAGTCTGGGACCCCTCAGTGGATGGCCTATGATGGCCCCAGTCTTCCAGGCGCCTTTTGTGTGTGTGTGTGTGTGTGTATGTGTGG